>VXAC01004565.1:516689-705696 GCA_013399225.1 Rhipidura dahli | reverse complement strand
GGCTGCTCCTGCGGGCGGTGCGGCCGCTCCTGGCTGGCGCCGGGCTCGGCACCGCGCCCAGCACCGCGCCCAGCACCGCGCTCAGCACCGCGCCGCCCCCCGAAAAGAAGCGGTGGCTCCGGGCGTACCTGGAGCTGCAGCGGCTGCAGGCACCTCCGCAGCGGCGGTGAGCGGCGAGGAGGGTCGGGCGGGGCTCGGGGAAGGGGTGCGACGGCCCCAGAAAGGGGGGAAGTCAAAATGTTTTGGCCTCGGTTGAACGGTGTCACACGGTGTCTGACCCCAGGAATTAAAATACTGGGTTTGGTATTCAAGCTCAATTTCATTTCTCGTTCCCTTTCGAAAGGCGGGGGGCGGGTAACGCGTTCAGTTCCTGAGCTGGTTCCCTTTCCGCGCCCGCAGGTCCGAGCAGCCCAACTGGGATTACCACGCGGAGATCCAGGCCTTCAGCCACCGGCTGCAGGAAAACTTCGCTCTGGACCTTCTCAAGACTGCGTTTATTAATCCCTGTTACATCGAAAGCGAAGAGGCAAGGCGCCGGCAGCTGGGGCTGGACAAGGACGCGGTCGCTCTTCAGCTCCAGGACAACACCGGACTCGCGGAGCGAGGGCTGCGCTTCGCCCGCGCTTACCTGGCGCAGTGCTTTGAAGGCGCCTACCCAGAGTTACCTGCAAAGGGCATAGAAGCGCTTGTTAATTTTCTTACCGGTCAGGAACTTGTCTCGTATGTGGCTGAAAACCTGTCCGTACAGGACCTGGCGCTTTGCAGGGATTTTCCTGCCCCACCAGACGTGCTGCAGAGGACGTTCCTCGCCGTGGTAGGAGCCCTGCTGGAAAGCAGCGGGCCCGAGAGAACCGGGATCTTTGTCAGGGTAGGTTCATTAAATGCTTGTTTGTACTCGGCGAGAGATCCAGAAAGGTTGGCAGGAGTTTGACAATACCTGTAACGAGACAATTTAACAGTGAGATCCGTTGGGTTTTGGTGGTGATCAGTGGGAGTTTTGGCGGCTGGGGATTTTGGTCTGTTTTTTTTTTCCTTAAGAAGGCTGATCAAGTACATAAAATCATACACTTTTGGTTTATGATGGTGATATTTATATTTGCTGAAAGTTGCTTAGGGAAAGCATTATATTCCATGTACTATACTATCAGATAATGAAATTATTCCATGTGAGATTTCGTATATCTTCAATTAAAAAAAACCTCATTGTATATAAACAGGGATGAGTTCATAGGTTTTGCATGTAGGAGTGCAAGCCCCTGAAGATAATTCATACAGAAATATTAGATTAAAATTCAGTGTGACAAAGTAGTTCTGGAAGCTACTGTTGTTTCAGTCATCCTTTTCATTTGTTTTAGTTTTGCAGTGGAGAAGTGTTTTTTAAAATGTTCTTTCTGATACAAAACCATTGAGAGGTGTCTAAGAGGAAGGAGCAGTTTGCAGACAAGAGAGTGATGCAGGCAGGTGAAAGACCCGTAGGTTTGCACATTCCCTTGTGTTGTCACAACTCTCTCTGGCTGTCCCGTCCCTGGGTCTGGGGCTGACTTTGCCCCGGGCACACGTCTGTCAGTGGCTAAACCTCATCAGAGGCTCAAGCACTGGGATGGGGCACTGAGGCAGCTTCGTCATTCATTTTACCATTTCATTGTCAGTTATTGCCTCTTCATACTGTATTTTCATAAAGAGACACCAGAAACTCAAGCCATTCATCGTAACTTCTAAATATTCTTGTTTAGGACTTTTTTATTCCCCAGCTGATTGGAAAAGACCTGTTTGAGATCTGGGAAGTTGTAAATCCTATGGGCTTACTGCTGGAAGAACTGACCAAGAGGAATATCTCTGCTCCAGAACCAAGAATTACCAGGCAGCTGGGAGTCAGCACAGTTCTGCCAGTCTACTTTGTTGGGTTGTACTGGTCAGTGCAATATTAATTTAAAGTTAAATGGGTTTAATTGGAGGCAAGGGGAGGAGGGAAGATGGTCTTTTACTTTTCTACTTGTGCTTTTCAGTTGGGTTGTTCCAGAAAAGAAATCTGAGAGTAACTTCCATATAAAATGAGCCTTTTAAGCATTGGGCACACCTTGCTGTGGTGATCCATAAACAGGCTCTGATTAAGGGCTCCAGAGGCTAAATGGGGTGTACCAAAGAGCCTGGGTGTGCTTTGGGTGACCTGGCACAGGAACTTTGGGAACAGCATAACCACGTGGCTTTTGTGGGACAACAACTGTATCCAGGGCTTAGGCAAGCATAAAGAGACATCAAGGGAGGTGGGATGGAAGAGAGACTCATTTAAGTTCCAGAGAAGCCTTGCTGTTTTCAAATCAGCAGCACTGTGAACTGGGCCACAGGAGTGTCTGTGTCCAGGCAAGACGTAGGAAGTGCCAGTAGTCCCTGGTGTGCTTGTGTCAGGTGTGGTCAGTGCTTGTGCCTGGTCTCTTGCTCGGGAGTGACATTGCTCCTGAGGGGCAGAACAGAACCCACATCACTGCTGCTTTCCTAAAGGAGCTGCAGGTAAACACGTGGGAAGGCTGCCTTAACTTGTTCTGCTTTACCCTGCTTTGGTTTCTGTACCTTCTAGGAGGTTTTTTATAAAAAAGAAAGGAACTTTGATTATTTCTCTTTTGGAATGTGTGCTGTCCCTTCCCTGCTCCTATTTAGAGCCCATAGGTGTTTGTTAAACAGAGCTGAGCATGTAATTCATAACGGAGAGAGCTTCTCTGCCAGTCCTTTTGAAACAGTTTGAAATGCTTCCTTATCAGGGGGAGAAAAGACAAAAGCATTTCAGTTCCTTTTTAAGCTGACCAGAGTAATGACTTGGCATATTTTTATCAGGCCTAACAAGGGGAATGCTGTAAACAGTCAATGCTGTGTTAGGAACCTAAATGATCAGTGTTGTTCTTCCAGGAAATGGACACATTTCTGATCTGAGTTTCCATTATTGAATATACAATCACCTTTGCAGGAAAGACCAGCAGAAATGTTCCCATTGTGTGTATATAGAAATCAGCATTCACAGACGTTGGAGAAAAACCATTCTCTTTTATTCTCTTTTATGGTACACAGCAGTGCTCAGGGTTTCATGATGGAAATGGTTGTAATTTTGGTTTTTTTCCCCAAGTGATAAGAAGATCTTAGCTGAAGGCCCTGGTGAAACACTGCTGGCTGCAGAGGAGGAGGCTGCACGCGTGGCACTGCGGAAGCTCTATGGATACACAGAGAACAGGAGGCCATGGGACTACTCAAAACCCAAACAAGGATTGGCAGCTGAAAAGGCAATCAGCAGTAACTAGATGCTAAAAGACATTTCTGATTTATCTTAAAAATCGATGGCTTCCATGCTGAATATAGGTGTACTTGGAAAAGCAAAATACAGTTTGTTTTTCTTCAGACTTCCAAATCAAATATGGTGTTAAATAAAGTCTTTTCCTTTTGCACAATGTTTAATGTTTGCTCATTTTCCTAAATGTAACAAAAGTGCCCTTAATCTGAATTTTTGCTTTTTGGCTGAGAAGTTTTCCTGTACATCACAGGAAAGCATTTTTAGTGGTTTAATAATGTGTGACAAAATCTCACTGTACAGAAAGGTTTCATGAATGGTTCCTTGGAGGTTGTTTGGAGAGAACTGTTAATAAGCTGAGTTGAATTAACATATGCAACATCAGCCTTTGGATTGCATCTGGATTCATGTGTCCTTGTGAAAATATCAGGTGTGATGATGATCCTGACACGGTTGGGGATCCAAACTTCTGAAGTCTCACTGCTTTCCCAGAGATTTTATTTGCCATGCACATTGGTTTGTGTTGTTGGAGCACACTCAAAGATTTTTTTAAATTTCTAAAAATGCTTCTATTGCAAAATGAGAAATAAGTGAAAATAAGGATCAGGAATGCCTGAACATAAAGAAATTAGAGAACGATTTAATGATAGGCTATAAGATAAGCTTTTCCTTTTTACCTCCTTCTTCTCTTTTTGGTACTTTTCCTGTTTAATCCATGTACTTTCAAGCAGTCACATGACTGAAGTACTGGATTCAGTGAAATCAGTGTTTGTTTCATTTGCAGCATCTGTAGCTGTTTTAATGTAATTCCAAATTAATGGAAAGACACTTAGGAATAACTGGGGTACCTGCATGATATTCCTGTTAAACGTTATAGAAACTCAGCATGTCTACCAGAGGGCAACAGATGTGTGAGAACTGTGGCTCTTTTGGAATAATTTTCTTATAAAATGAGTGAGAGTCTATTACAAACTGGATTGAGCCCTGCAAGGAAGAAGCTGGATGTAGGACAGTTGTTCAGAAAGTGTCTCCTGCTTCATCCCCTTGTGAGCACTGAGCGTAAAAGACACCAGGTAAATAAATGTGCCTTCACTAATGGAAGGGGGAAAAGCAGGCAGGTGCCCATCCAAGTTTGGTACTGCTGTCCATTGCAACACATCCTTTGCCTTTGGCCCACAAGATGGATTTAGGGAAGGACACTTGGCAGCTAAAGGTCCTGGCTGCAGCTGTGGCTACTGGGTGGGTCTGTGCTGTGACAGTGAGTGCTGGCTCTGTCAACCCAATGGGAACGGATTTATTGGTGTTGTCAAGCAGGAGGAGTCTGTGTGTGACCCCTGAGTGTCCCCAGCACTCAGTGCCCTGCATCTTACCCAGGGTAAAACGCTGATGTGGCTGGAGAGCAGCGAGACCTCTGTGCTGCCTCTGGCATGGGAGGTCACACGAGTGAGAGCTGGAATACAAAAAGGAGGGCAGAAAGATCAGCCCAGCATAAAATATGCGTAGAATTGCTTGTGTTAGGTGAAAAATTCCAGCTAGGCAATCTATTACCACTTATATAAGCAAAGCCAATAAGGTCACTAGATTCCAGGGGAATAATTGCAAAATGTGAAAAGATGGTAAAATTACTCATGATATTTTTAGTTTCCAGATGAGGTTATTGCTCTTTACCTATTTTAAAAGGACAATAGGGAAGGTGGGGTTTTTTACAGCTGAAGTTACCTATTATTTTTATATACATATTTATGTATTATGAGATAGAGAAGTACAATTTAGTCAGTTTACCTTTAAAAATAATCAAGATCTGCTTACTGTGGCTTTATAGTTTGGAATGTGGGCATAAGTCCTAGGACAAGTGGATTACTGAATACTGTGCTGGTAAAAGCTGAGTGATACAAGATAAATCAATTTACTATGTGGCACATGTATGGAATGTATTGAGATCAAATGAAAAGACAGTTTGGGGACATGAAAAGAAAGAACTGGGTTTTTATAGAGGTGTGACTGAAAAAGGAATTTTTATAAGAAAATGTATCTTATTTTCAAGTTTCTAAAGGTCAGTAAAACATTTCATATGGTATCTGTGCTTTAATTTCAGACACTCAACATATATTTCAGGATTTACAGGTGTACTAGTGGGATCATTTACATACTTCAGATTACTAACCTTTTTCCTTGTTTTTTGAATCAGTAGCCATAAATCATATCTAAGTGGTGTTAAAAGATTTGTAAGATCTACAGCAATCAGTATCTGCAGCATATGGTGAAAATGGCAGCTCAGAAACATTGTTCATGAAATTCCATGGCAGTTTTGTCTGAAAAGTGCTTCTTGAACTGCTTGCATTGGTGCTGAGTACAAGTGCATTTATGTCTCTCAGCTGTTGTTCGTTTCACAGTCACATTTTATTTATCTTCCAGAGACACAGTAGATTGAGCAGAGTGTCAGTAATGACTGACAGAAAGGAATCAGGACAGTTTATTCTTGCAACCCTTTGAAGAACTCAATGATTATTACAAAAACTACATCTGTAAACTCACTAAACAGTAGGAAAGGCTAGTAACCTAAGGTTGCTTTTTCTCCAAATGTTAGATAAATCCAATGTGTGTATGGTCTTGGATTACTCTGTTTCTGTCTTCTACATCCTTTGTCTTTCTTTTTTTCAAGTGTTGTAGAAGTAATTTTATTTTGAGAAAGGTAAGTGAAGTTCTATTCCATTGGTGCCAGCTAAGTAATTGGTGAAAAACTTCTTAATATGGTTTCATGCACTGTTGTTAAGTTGCTTCTGTTCTTAGTTTGTGCCTCCGTTCCTGCGTTTCAGCAGTTCAGTGATGTGACTGAGCACCCAGTTCCATCTCCTTTCTTCCAACTGCAGCTTCTGGTTACAATAACCAGATATTTTGCTGCAATTTTCTCTTACCAAAAAAAAAAAAGTTCAAAAATTGTTGCTGTGACTTAAAGGCAGGAGATGAAAACACAATCATTTCATTCTTACCTCTGTGTTAATCCAGAGTTTGAAATTTCTGGTGAAAAGTCAAAGCTTTTACTGGTTTATGACATTTATTTTTTATTTCTTATAATAATCTCTTGGGTTTTATGATAAATCAAAAATTGAAATGAGATGCTGTGGTGTTATGCTGCTATACAAAGCCATGAAGAATTCAAAACATCAAAAGATGTGTTGTCGTGTTTTGCAGGGCAGAGGGAGGGGATGATGCAGTACAGACATTAGAAGAGCCCTACTTTTTCCTTGTCCTTAACTTTACTGCGTGCTGTGGTAACTTGAAAGAGGCTCTGAACTATTTGGGTTCTCTTACATCAGAGGTCTGAAGTTTAATATTGAGAGATGAATTTAGCGTCAAAAAGCAAACACTTCTCAGCAAGGACAGATCAGTTTTATCTTTCCAAATCAATTCCCCAGATGTAATGGCACTAGTTTTGCATGTTTCCTATTTCAGTTTGCCTAAGAAATTAAAGATCCAGTGCTCACCAGCTGGTCAGTAAATAGCCCCTGTTGTGTTTCAGTAGACAATGGTGAGCTGTAGTCCTCTGCTCCTGGCAAGAGATTCCAGTTTCATGATTCCCACATATTTAGCCAAGTATTGAATCAAATCATCAGTTTGTCAATGCCAGTGTATTTGTGGCTTTTTGTAGGCTGTACCATGCATGTGGCGGGGGAGGAAAAGTGCCCCTGGCAATTTTTCAACCTTAGAGAAGGGAGAAAATAAATACTTTTGACTGGTACAGGAGATCAGTTTCTCAAGTTGTTAAGTCTGAGAGTTTTAAAATGTTCAGCTCTTGCTTATTTGACCATTTCTAGAGAATGATGCCACACAGCAGGCAGTAAAGGAGGATAGACCCACTGCCCCGTTGAGACAGCGGTTTTGTGGGGACATATCCAGATTTGGGATGAATATCTCTGAAGTAATGCAGGGGATATTGCCAGGTCAAACAATTAAGCCAAGTGAAATAAAAAACCAGTGCGCTTTCCTCGAGGCTGAAGGAAACACATGGGTGGAGCACCACTGCCCTACATTAGACCTAAACCTCTGAGAGAAAATTCAGAGTAACTGGAGTTCAAAGATAGCATTCTGAAACCTGTTCTTATGGAGCACCTCCTTCACAGATCCAGTTCTGCAAAATTAAGAAAATACTGTTGAAACTAAGGAAGTGTCACAAGAGTTAGTCATGTAAGAGGAGGATTAACCAGCGGAAGCATTCCCACCACCAGAGGGCAAGGATTTGTCTAAAAGTTCTGGGTTGTTTATAAAAAGAATCCAGTTACTTTAGTGGTTATTTCAGTAGGACTAGGAGGCACAGCTTTATCCTCTAAGTTACTGGCGAAAATATCGGTGTTTAAGATGACAACATAACAATTTGTGAAAATAATTCCAACATCAGAGAATGTTCAAGAAGGAAAGGAATCCAGAGAGAAAATGGCTTCACTAGTTGAGCTGGTTAAATGTGAATGGAAATTATTCTCTTTAATTTCAAGTGATGGGGACTGGAAATGTTTATAAAATACTTTTTTTATAGTCCATCAGGAAAAATACAGTTGCCTAATCTAAAAGTGTGTCTGAAGGTTTCCTATTCCATTGCACTGACCTTCTGATTGAGTAATGACTGTAGCAGTGAGCTTGGAGAGCTACTTTGATAATTTGATTAGGCTTTCATTACTAGGGAGCTGATGGGTTTAGATTTGAATGATTCCCCTGTCATTTTCTGTTTATTATATCAGAGTAAAGTTCAGTTTTCTTTCAAGTTTCTTTTGCAGTAGAAATATATGTTAAATATTTTATTTCTGTCTCAAATATCATGTGATGCTATTTCAGCATGTTTTCAGTCAGGCAGTTTTCAACAACCTGTGGCCACCAGGCAATGAGAAAACAATTGGAGAAGAAAAAAAAAGGATGACATTCATATTGACACTTAGCAGATCCCCCCACAGCAATTCATTATTACTTCTACTGCTCCTCTGATTACTTTAGAATGAACTTAGATGCCCACACCCCCACAGTTTCACTTCAAGACCCACAGCATTGCACATTTTTTTTTCCCTGCTGCTGAGAATCTGACCTGACAGTGTCCTGTGACTTCAGGCATGATGTCCAAGTGAGGGTTGTGAGGATTTCCCTGATTCAGGCTGTGTGCTGCATGACCAGCAGGCAGACTGCTGAAGTTCATGGAAATCTAGACCAGTAGCAAATGGTTGATTATTCCCAGGTTTCAGAATTAGGTAATTTATTTTGGGGTTTATTTCTTTGGAAGTTTCTTGTTGAATTTATTAGTTCCTAATTGGTTATTTCAACTGCCCAATGCAAGCTCAGCTGTAAGATTGAGTGTTTAGGAGATGATCATGGATCAGGTTGAATTTGCTTGATGTCATATATAAAACCAGGCTATATAAGAAGTTTGAACTTTTTTTTTTCTTGATTGGAGTACTATACTCATCATTTCCTAGTAACCAAAAACATCAGGGATTAGATGATAACAACAAAAATAATAAAGTTTAATATAATTTGGAATAAGCTTCCAAATTTTCCTTTAGAGAAAAACTCCCCCTGTTGCAGAAAGGATTTGTTGCTAGTGACAGTACACACCGCTGAGTTATCCAACTCTTACTCGGTAATTTTTGAAGCCTGCAAGGAATAATCTTATGCTTCAAGATAATTTCCAGTTTTGAAGCACAACAATACATCATTTAACATGAAGATGTCATTCCAGAGAGCTGTGACAAATGGTTATTTGGATTTCATTATACAAGGGGTTGACACTGGCTGTCGAGAGGACCGAGGGCAATTGTGGGCATTGCCTGGCAATGCTGAGAGGCTGCAGCAAAGAAATGAAACACATGGTGCTTCAGAGCAAAGCTGACTGCAGGGAGTACTCTGAATATTCTGTTTATAATGAGAAAATACAGAAAGAACTAAGCCTTTTGGCAGGAGGGTTTGAACAGTGATCTCTGTCCAGGAGTGTAAAATGAGTTTACCCAGGCAAATACTTAGGTCAGGATCAATGGAAACTTTTCAGTAATTACTATGCAACTTTTCTGTCTTAATTGTTCCTTTGCTTATATTGGTTTAGTTTTGAATGATTACACTCCTAATCAGCAAAGTTGTAGTGTGCAGCAATGCACAAAGCTCCTCCATCTCCTCTATCTCCTGCCTGCACATGTCCCCATGGCAGCTGGGCAGATATCTGTGGGCACAGAGGGACAGGCAGGGAGGGGACAAGAACCTGAAGGTTTCAGAGCAGTATTTATAAGCTGGCTATGAATCCATCAAACCAGAATAATTGGAAAGCTGGAACATAATTAATAAAGCACTGGGGTCTGAAACAACCACATACAAAGAGGAGCAGGATGTAAAACATCTGTGTATTCATAAAGTGGATCTTGATAATTTAGGAAAGCTGGGGTAAACTGAGAAGACACATCTAAAAACGTGATACTAACAGGGTTACAAACTCTAGCAATTACAAGAGACTTGATTAAAATTCCTACTTTGTAAGAAATAATATGCTTCCCTAACAGCTTCTGTAATACTTCAGTTTCCATATTTGTGATGATTTATTAACTAACTGTCAGGTTCCTTCTCCTTACCAATTTTCCTCATCCATGGTAGCCTAGAGGACCTTGTTGGTGGAGTTTTTTTTCCATTTGTATAAAATCTCTTGCACATCAGGGGTGTATTTCTCAAATTCCTGTGTTTATGTCAGTAAGACTGCTATTTCTGCTGCTGTTATGCCAAATTTTTCATTCTCTGTGCTGTTTCAGAGTATTTATTAATTCTCTTGCTTGTCCACAGACCAAAACAAGGCTTTGTTCTGTTCAGGCTGCAATAATGTTCTGAACACTTACTCTTTTCCCATTTCTAAAACATAGTACATGGAATATTACTATAATTAAGGCACAACATGCCTTAATTATTCCTTTGTTTCTGGTGGTTGTTTTGTTGTTGGATTTTTGTTGTGTTGTTTTGGTTCTTTTTTAAAATTTATTCAAACATGTAACTAGTAAATAATAAATATTCCTGTCATATAAGGAAAAATGCTTCTTTTTCATGTCAAGTCATTTTGGTTAAGTCATGTGAAGATAAGTATTTCTCTTTTTTATCTCCTTGTTAAAAAAGAGCTTTTCTAATTGACAAATGCTTTCAAAATCAACCTTCTCAGTTGAAATTCTCACACATTGTATCCAAGAGACAGGTCTGTCTTTCCCACTTCACCAGAGAATTCATTCTTGAAAGAAATCTTAATTTTTTTACAGCTGTTTGTAACTATAAGTATGGCTTGCAGGGTTAAAAACAGTTCAAGGCAAGACACTGCAGGTGCTGTTGCTGTACAGGTACAAGAGGCCTGAATGTCAGGGGATTCATTTTTCTCCTTAAACTAGTTATTCTAAACAATTTGAAGGTTTGTTTTTGTACTTCTGAAGAAAATGACATGGAGAGAATGTGCTAAACCATTACTAGGTTTAGCATTTTTTTTTCCCATGTATGGATTGAGATTAGGCTTCTCCTGTAGAAAACCTCCCTCAGGAGGGTATTTGCAGCTACCAGGGATTATCCATATCCACACACTGCAACTGCAGGAGCCTGTGCTACATTCTCTGGGGGATCTTTCTGTCTGTTGTGCATCTTGTTAGTGGTTTTACTTTTATCTGTTAGTGCTACCAATCCTAAAGCCCTTCTCGCTGCCGTTTGAACAAGACAAATTCTCAAAATTAAAAAAAAATCTTGGTGACAACATCTCAGATTTTAAAATTACAGTAGTGAGAAACATTACACTAAAGGTCATAGAATTGGGTTTCTTTTTGTAGTTGTCCACTAAAATATTTTCTTTCAGAAACAGGGTGACTGAAGAACTTAATTTTCCCATATTCACATGACATAGATTATCTTCTGTATTCTTCTATTTGAATGTCTGACATCTAAAAGCTCTATTTCCTAAATTTCCCTCTTTTGTTATGTCCATCTCCATTGCTTTCCTCAAAGATACTGTTCTTTTTCATCCCATTCTGAGTCCAAATGAATGTTTCCATGATGTTTAGCTATTCTGACACTTGTTATATTCATTGATTTGTGGAGTGTACAAAACTTTGTTTATCAGGCAAGATCCAAACATTTCTACATTGGAGTTACTGATTTACAATCTCAGTGTTTCAGATCATACAGTGCATGACAGGTATTTCATGACTTGTCTTGGCAACAGTGACTCAGTACATCTTTTTTCTTTCTTTTTTTCCTTTTTCATTGTTAATATAATCAGGTTGCCTTAGAGAATTAGAAAGTTATGGACCTGTTTTTTAGATTCCAGTTGTAGACAGTCCTTCAGGATTACCACAAGCACTGAAAGATGTCTGCTCAGAACAGTTAATTCTACTCCAGTGTTCTCCAAATCAGCCCTTGAGTGATGTTTATTAAAATAAATAAAATTCTGGAGAAGTATGAAGGAGAATATATGAGTTTTGTAAAGTGTAGGCAAATAAAAGAACACTGGCTGAATATGCTATTTCTCCTATCTAATTTAATATTCTTTCTATCACTGAAGGTACTTGTGAAATTACCTGTAATTCTTTTTGCCCAATCTAAGGCACTTCTAAGACAGCACTAACCAATAGCAGTTTCCACAAATTAGACTGACTAATCAATAATTTAGATTCATTAGTGGAAAGGAACAAAGGCTTCTTCACTCCCATGGGAGTTTTACAGAAAACAGGCAGGAAATGCTCATCATCAGGTGCAAAAGGTACTGAAGAACTAAAATTCAAAATACACTGGGCTTTAAACAGAAATCTCATTTATATGTCAAGAAATAACTTAAGTTTTTAAACTTTAATGTAAAAATGAAGTTGTTCCTGCTCAGACAGCATTTCCTGGTTCAGTACTTTATGTAGCCAAATACTACAGAAGCTGTTGGGGTTTAGATGTCTGTTTAGATTCTGTCTCTCCCTCTTTAATTTAGAACCAAAAGTTAAGAGCTGAACTATCTTTTCAGCATTGAGTTACGTCTTCAACATGTTTGTCTTCTGTCGGGGTTTTTTGTAACCTTCTCAGTTTGTTTGTATCAGTTCCACAACTTCCTTCTTCTACCCATGGACTCTGGGCTGCCTTGTGTATTGCTAACATTCCTGCAAGATGTTCCAGCAAAAGTAAAATATTATATGACTTACCATTATATTTCTATTGCTGTTATAGGACCAAATATGAATATACTCACTCTGTGGTTTAAAGGGTCCACTCTCCTCTAGCATGTTCCTCTGAAAGGATGCATGAAACAATCATTTTACCAAAACTTCTGTGACAGTTTAAAAAGCATCATTCAACTACAGAGTCTTACAGATTAATGATAAACCAATACAATACAAAAATTAGTAATAGAAACATTGGCACATACTCTAAAAATAAATGTACTGCAAAGATGAACTTAAAAATTAAATGCATTCACCTAGCATTCAAGATATTTCTATGACAGATATTTTGCCTTCACTGCAACTGTATATAGGCATGTTCTTTCCACTACCTAGTCTGTGATTACAAACTGGAATATGATCTTGTGCACTTAAGGCATGATGGAAATTCAAGAACTGTGTCAAATAAAGGGGCAAGGTTGAAATATTGATAACCTTTCAACATCACTGGCCAATCTAGGAAGCAGGAAGAGAATCATATGGTGACTGGAAATAATTTCCTACCCCATACATCCATATGAATTAGGTGTATGTCACACATTGCATGACATTAAAAAAATACAGACCATTTACTTGTTCATTACAAAAATCCCAACATGGTGTGACTGTGCCTTTCTCATTATTGTGAGGCCAGTTTCTTATTCACATCTGTTATGGGTAAGAGCAGGGCTTTCCATCATTTGCCTTGTTTTAATGTTTATGTCATAGCAGTGGGTGGGAAATGTCCAAGGGAAATGGCATTGCAAGTAAAGATAATGTGGTAATTCAATCATATTTGTCTGACCATTTTCTTGCAATAAATTGTCCAGATTTAAATAACTGTCAACAGGCAGTATGATTTATATAATCATTACTATGATGTTCTCCTGTCCTGATCTCTTATCAAAACGTATCTATTCATTAATAAAAAGCTACTGCTTGAATCAGGCCAGGTACAGATACACTGATTTATGCTCAGAGGATTGAATAGCACGTATCAGGGAACATTCTGGCTGTGTTCTTTCCTAGAATTTTCTGAAAACCCTTCCTATACAAATATTGAGGTAGCAGTTTACCACTGAGCTGATATACCTAATCCCAGGATTAATTCTGTATGCCCATCAGTGGTAAAGCAAGATGGATTTAACAGCCCATTAGCCTTTCAGCATGATAATTTTCACGTCACTTATCCTGCTGGGTTAATTGCTTTAAAGTGGATATTATTGACCTCAATCTTAGTGGCAAACAGAGAACATCTTATTCATCTCCCAAATGTACATTCTTAGACTCTTGTTTCTTTTGGTCCTGACAATAAATCCCCTAGATTATGTGTTTGTATATTATAATTTATACCCTATTGGCCCATATTTAAGAGCTTACCGAAGCAACATCTCTCAGATATTATTAACCATGACTGGAATATTAAATTCTGTTTCTTATGTAAAGAGAAATGTTGCAAGCATAAAAAAATAATTGTTTTACCTCTTGTTAAGAAATTAATTTTAATGCTAAAAGCTTTAGCAGGTGCAGCAGGGATTAAGCACTTTTGGAATAAACAGCTGGCCAGTATATTTCCAAATGCAGAAGTCTGGTCATTAGAAGGAGAGAATGAAGAAAAAATTTGGACAGAGAAGCTGCAGGAAAGGAAATTCGGGTTCTAGGGTGTAGAAACAGAAAAATACATAATGAAAAATAAAATCAAGGAGTAAAATTGAAGAGCAGAGTTTTTGTTCATGTGTATTATTTGTGGATTTTTTCCTTTAGTGATTTAGAGAAAACACAGGCCAGCTGCTTTGAGGGAATTAATGTGAGCAGCAAAAAAACAGAGAAAGCAGGAGTGGAAGAGGAGCACAAGTTATGTTACGGCTTGTGGGGAGGTGAAATAGGGCTGGGAGTTACCTTAGCCAGTCTTTAGCTCTGTATGTGTCAACAGTGTTACATACATCGGTCCTTGGATTCCTTAAGTGCTGGTTCCTATGGGAAACAGGAAGGTAAGATTTAGATACTTGATTATAGGAACCCAAGGATTGGAGCACACAGGCGTGCCCACAGACTCTGGAATAACCCAAATCCCACAGATCTCATGTAACATGGTGTTTCCTCACACACCCCTGAAGTCTCATTCTGTAGTTTCCTGGGGTAAATTTGCTTTATGAGATGCATAACTGGGAGGCTTGGTATTTACAAAAAGGGGTCTCTAAAGCACATTACTGTTAACATAGGTAATTTACCCACTAGTGTAAGCCTATCTTGGTTCCATAGGCTTATCAAACACCAGAATAATGACAGAACTGTTTCTTCACAAAAATAAAATTGGAGCCTTAAGATTCCTACTGAACTTTCTGATTGACTTAAAAAGTGCTAGGATTTTCCCTGGGAGCTCAGTTCGACATTTTACTGACAATGACAATGTCAATGACAGTGATGTTGTTTTTATCAGCAGCTGTTCCTGTGTGACATTCACGTGAGTACAGTCGTGACACGAGCAGTCGAAGCTGCATGTTCTTGCTTCACTTACAAACCACCTTCGACTCTGGTTGAAACAAAACCTGACTGCATGTAGCAACTCTCTGCTGCAGCAGGTGTGTGGCCAATCACTGCTCTCCAAAGGATTTTCCAGGAAAAAAAACCTTGTTTTTTAACCTTCAATTTTTTTTTTTTTTTCTAAATTTGGGTCATCTGCTTTAGGTCATTTAGGTCATTGGCAAAGGTACAATGTTAGAATGTTTCGTAAAAGGCAAAATAAATGAAACCTTCTGAATAACAGGAATATCAGCATTTCATAGAGAAGTGAAAAATTAGAGGAAGCAGTGAGGATTTGGTCCTTATAAGAGAGGAATATTTCCTGTTTACTGCTAAGAATGTTTTTTAAGCATTGGTGATTATTTAGTGATGTTTATGTTTCACTATGAACAGCTCCTGCCACTCACTAGGAAAAAAAACAAGAGCATTGCCTTCTGCGTTTAAAACTTAGAACTGGTTGATCAACTCATGTAAATTAACACATCCAGGGGAATCAGAAGAGGAAGGACAGACTACTGATGCTGAACACCTAGTCCTAGATTTTTAAACTAAAACTATGAGGAAAATACAGTGGATCAGATCTTGCTCCTATGTGTACTGATGTCAGGGACACAAAACTTGACCCTAAATACCTTGCATTGGGAATCATTAAACCTTAAAAGATTTTAATCATACATAGTGTTGCTGGGGCGTTTTGTAAATGAAATCACCGAAATATAAAGTGCATTAACTTTTTTTTTTACATTGATTTTGCACACTGTTGAGAAATATTCCTTTAGGCACCTCTATGTGGAACAAACACGTATTTCGTGGATCAGGGGATTGGGGTTTCCTCTTGGGTACCAGAAGGACGTGACCGCTGGCTCTGCTCTCACCCCTGATGGGGGAGCGGCCAGTCGGGCACCAGATTCCCGAAGGGGAAACAGTGCATTTCTCGCCTCCGTCCCAAAAAAGCCAGACCCTCGTGAGGGTGTTCTCCTCACAAATCCCGCTGCCTGCTGCAATCGTTACTGACGATCCTCACGGAACCTGGGCCACCCCGCTGCCACCAGCCCGTGCCCTGGGTCATCGCCAGGACCCCCAGGCAGCCTCTCTGGGAGCGGGAGCAAAGCCCCCGACGGGACCGGGAGCGCCTCCGCTCTCGCCACGCTCCGTGACTGAATTGCCAGAATTTTGGGACACAGAGGGACACCGGCAGCGCTGGGGCGGGGTCGAGGCGGGTGGTCGCTGTTTCACGGAGCACCTCCCGCTCTCCCCAGCCGGCCTGAGCCCACCGCCCGCGTGGGGCTGAGGGGCGGCGGGCACCGCCTGGCGCTCACCCCGCGCTGTGACGGGAACAGCCCGCCCCGAGACCCCCGCGCAGCGGAGGGATGATCCCCTCCTCTCCGAGAAAAGGCTAACAGCACTTTTTCTTGATATTTTTCCATCGGGATTCTCCACAGAACTGACCTCCCGGCTCTCCCCCCCCGCCCTGCCAGGTCACGCGGGGTGTCTCGGCTCCGCCGGAGGCGCCGCCCCGGGCCGGGGTCGCGGCGTGAGGGGAGGGAGGGGGTGTAGCGCGTCCTCCCAAGCGACAGGGAGCGCTGCAGTCGGCGGGCGCGCAGGGATCCGCCGCCGCCGCCATCTCCTCGCTGAGCTCATAAAGGTGTCGCGCAGGTTCCGCCCGGGCTCGTCATTCCGCCGCTCCGGGCCCAGTACCGTCGCTGCCGCTNCGCCGGGGTGTGAGCGGGGCCCGGCGCCGTGCCGGGCCGTCCCTCGCCGGCGGGGCCATGGCCGCGAGCGCCAAGCGGAAGCAGGAGGAGAAGCACCTGAAGCTGCTGCGGGAGATGAGCAGCCTCCCGCCCAACCGCAAGTGCTTCGACTGTGACCAGCGGGGCCCCACCTACACCGACATGACCGTGGGCAGCTTCGTGTGCACCTCCTGCTCCGGCATCCTGTGAGTGAGTGCGGCCGGGAACCGCCGGCTCCATTCCCCTGGCACGGGTGACCTCCGCCCCCGGCCGCCGGGGGACGCGTCCGCAGGGCGGTGGCGGCCGGACGGCGCAGCCCCGCCGTGGGTCTCGCTGCGCCGCCTCTCCCCCTGCTCCCGCTCTTCCTGCTGCCGCCTTGGCCACGTCGGAGGGCAGCGGGCGGGGGGCTCTCCCGGGAAAGGGAAGGATGCCGTTGGGAGGCTTTACTGGGCGCGTTCGCTGGAAATCCCCGTCGGAGCCCCCGGTGCGGAGGTGGCGGCCGCTGGCGGGGTGTGCGGGGCTGGGGCATACGGCAGCCCCGCGGCCCGGAGCTGATCCTGGGGAGGTTTCTTCGGCACGTAGGGGGAGCGCGCACGGGAAGCGGGAGCACCAGCACCCCACGGACGTGTCGAAGGGGTGGCTAATTAAACAAGTGTGCGAGAATACTTGTGGAAAGGGAAGGGGCACGTGGCTGAGCAGTTCACTGTCATGACAGCCTTGAAGATGCAGGGATACTAACCTAGTCGTGAGGATACTAACCTAGTCGTGAATACGTTTACAGATACTACTTTAACGTTAAGTTAAACGACCAGTATTTGTGTGTATTAAGTTGTTTTTGGTGGTAGTTTGTAAGACAACTCTTTAAGCTCTCAGTCAATAAACTCTAGCCCCAATGGTTTGAGAGACTTGATCTGGTAGAAGGCTTTTTTCCTCTTACATCGATTATTTCCTGCAAACTATATATATAAACCTTGGAAAGGGATTGGCTCTGATAACATGATTGCATTTTTCCTGTTCCTCATTCCTGTATGGGCCTCCCCACTACTCCTCCCTTTTCCACCCATCCTCCCCAGAGATAAGTGTGTATGAAACTAAGAGTTGAGGTCAGTCAGTTGTGAATTTCAGTCACAAATCCATAATTTGGGGAAAAGACCCTACTCTATTCAGTGCTACTGTCTCCTTGCTATATCTGTTTGCTTTTATGTGATTCTGCAGCAGTGAGCTAATGGAATGGAGCAGAATCAAAGAGTAACCAAAGAAGTAACAAATGGTATGCCAAAGGATACAGATTGGTGTTTGTAAGGGTTTGAGTTGGTAAAAAGCCTGAACTAATTTCTGTCCCTTTACTACCCCAAACAGGCCTTCCAAGTAAGATCTGATGTTTTAGAACAAAGTTGGTAATTATATTGAAATGCAAAACAAAGCAAATATGTTAGTTCTTTGCTGAATTTACATGGAACAAACTGCCTTTTATACTCATAGATAGCTAATTAGACTTGGGGCTCTTTTACGTCTCCTCTGTGTAGACTTCTGAACAGACAACACAAATACAGAAAATACATTTAGGTTGTGAAATTGAAAAGAGACTCTAGTTTTTCACACATACATGCTACTCGATCAGTCAGCTCTGGCTATTGTTTGCTCTCTTAGAAAACTGTTATTTGTGCTGGCATGTGAAACTTTTAAGCTACTGCACTGAGCTTATTTAATGGTTGCACATGTTCTCCCTGGGTTAAACTGACTGTAATAAAGCTGCACCATCAGAGTGTTTGTCTTTATTTTTCAGGCTTCTTAACCTTAATAAACAAATATATTGTGAATGCTGCTGAAATGTTCAGCGTGGGTTCAGAAGGTTCTGTTACTTTTATCTATTGGCTAGGAGGTATGGCCTACTAAAGTGCATAGTCCAATTTACAGCAACCTAAAGGATGTACAGGCAGTGAAATAGCTCATAAGCAGGGGACAGCTGCCACTTGATGTTAAGTTGACCATCATTTGGATGTTACCGTGCTTAAAGGAGGAATACTGTTAGCAAAAACGTGGTTAATGTATTGGTATTCCAATAAAATGCAAATAGTTCTTCCTTTCTGAATAAGCAGTGTTTTTGTCTTGCTATAAAAAAGCAACCACAAACAACATGTTTGGTTCTTACAGCTAGTAACACCTACACTTACAGCTGGAGTAAAGGACTGTTAAGAGGACTTGAAGCTTCCCTCTGAAATAAATTTGGACTCCTTCTTTCATATTAACTTGGAAAAGCTTCCATAAATTGTGTGTGCAGGATCATGTGGATTGGTTAACACCTTAGGACCTAGCCAGTGGGATATTTTTGTTAGTGATGAGACTTGGTGTAGGTCATGTCTGTTTCATAACCAGAAACTTATTTTTAACACTTCTGTCAGAGAAGACTGTCAGAACAGTCTTTCATACAACTTGTTTATTTCCAAATGCTTTTCACTGTAGAATTCCAATGTGGGGAAATGACTGGGGAACAAACCACATAATGGCACATAAGTATAAAAGTACTGCTGCTTCTGTAGTTCTTAATGGTTGTTTGTGTTCTGCTTCATAATACTTGCTTTACTGTAAGGCTTTAATAATCTTTGTACTTTATCTTGTTTATGTGCTATGTGAACAACTTGCTTTGCTTCTTGTTTTAATTAATTTTTTTTTCATCTGGTACAGGAAGTATTCTTGGAGTCAGGTAGACTAGTTTTTTCAAGTATGAAGTGCCCAATGCAGGATTAAAATACTAGTACATTAAAAAGTCTCCTTCAGAAAGGTTTCTCAATTAATTAAAAGTGACTGCTAACATCATCTTAGTATCATCTTAAATAGGCATGTTATTCTAGATACCGTTAACTCTAAACTTTTAAAAACTGTAGTATAACTTTTTTTGCAAGTTTTCTGAAGTGTTTATTTATTGTCCTGGCAAGGACTGTCTATTCAGATCCAAAACCTTAATTCTGGATCCATCCTGAACTTCCTTTAAGTATTTCATGTGTATCAAAAGAGTGATGCTATGTATTGCTAGATTTAGCTTTAAAAAGCCACTATTCCCTCCACTGTTTCCCGAAATAGTATGTCTAGTTTGTTCATATGCTGCTAGAAATGATGACAGAACTGATGGCTTTGCTAAAAAGATCTGCTTCTGACTTGAAGGTGGGTCTTGTCAAGTCGAAAGTATGAACGACAGGAGGTTTTTTCTGTAATACCTGGGGTTTAAGTGACGTTATCTGATCAGGTTTACCAGAGCAGAAGTTTTGCTGTGCAAAATGGTGCATGCAGGAGAAAGTTCATGCACAGCGGTGTGAATTTGCTTCCTCTTAAAATACTTCCGCCTGTCTCCTGTGTTTAAATTCTTCATGTGGGAAGAGTGCTAGCATCACACAAGCTAATGGAGCTTTTTGGTTTTGTACAAGAATATAGGATATCTGGAACTATACACACAATCATTTCTGCCCTGAGAGCAGGAGGAGATGCTCTGGAGGAGCAGCGTGCTCAGGTCAAGGATTACAGTCACCCTGGGAAGATTTCTCTTTATTACAGCAAACCTGCATCTCGGGAAATGTTGGCAGGGAGATTCTTTTGGTTTGATGGAAGTGCTTTGATTCCAAGGATTATGTTGGTAGCTATGACTATTGTTTTCCTGGATGCTCCCATGTGGCCCTGCTGACAGTGACATCCTTCCCTTTGTCTTATCAAATGCCTCTTTGCCTTGTATCTCAGCTGTCTGTGTATCTCCGCTTTCAAGCACTTCTGTAGCACTCACAGTCAGCCCGCTCCCAACTTTGGTAAAAAGAACATGTTTTTCAGTTCACCAATGGAAAATATCCCTGTTTGATTAAGAGTCCACTTGCACACGTTTTTTAACATTTCTTTTATTTAAGTCTTGTCTCTTTTATATCTCCTAATGTGATAGTTAAGGCACTACTTTCTCTCACTGCCCTCTTAATTCCCTCCCTCCCAACGTACTAAGGAAGTCTCTTGTTCAGTAACAAGGAATGTTTAGAACATACAGGTACTTTGAGAAATGCTAAAGCCCTTTTATGCTATTTTTTACAATTATTGGCCTTCTGGCTGCTTGTAATACTCCTAGTTGAAATTTTAAATTTAAAATTTTCATGGGTAGGGGACTTGTATATAAGCCAGATGAAAGTATTTGATGGCAGATAGATTAGTAACAAGCTGTAACATCTCTATGCAGTGGTGGTGAATTATTGTCCTTTCTCTAGAAGAAGTTTAGCAGAAATTAAAATAGCCTAAGCAGTGCTAGAGTGAAGGTGATTGTGTTAGCATGACTTTTCCATCCTTTTTTTCCTTTGAAGCATGTTTGGAAAATTACTCCATGTGTTCTGTGTTTCTCTGTTTCTCTGTGTGTATATATAGATTTTTAAGGGTATTTTCTATATTACTTTATTTCTTGTTTTCAGTTTCAGGGCAGGAGAGCAAAGGAAATGTCTCTATACCACAGTGAACACTCTGCAGTTCAGAAAGAATGTTTGGGTATTTTTAAAGAAAAAACTTAAATTAACCTTGACTCTGCTTCAAAATGTGTGTATGAGTCTTCTGCTATGAAAAATAAATGAGCTTGTGAGATGGCGGAGGGTCTCCCGGGAGGTCTGCAAGTATCAGGAATGGCCAGTGCTGCTTATATTCTCTTTTGCTAATTACAGTGCCACAGAAATTATAACGAATGCTGTGACATGAGATTTTCTGGCGCTTGTTTTCTGGACACCTGGGGGTGTGGGGTGCTCTGTGATGGCTTGGTATTTGACTTGCCTCATTAACTTCATGCTTTTTAGGGGATCAGATTTTGCTGGCTTAGACTCAAGATGGTGTTAAAATCTGATCCAGGGGATGTTAGCAGTGCTGAGCAGCCGTCTGACCACCATTCCTCCCACGAAACGGACCCCTTGTTCCGCCAGAGCTCACTCTTTAAATTTCTTTGCCTCCCAGCCCTGGCCTTTGCCGACAACTTTGCCAACTCTTATTTGAGATTAATGCAGGAATGGCTGCTCTGCCAACAATCACAAGTTCAACTATAATTTGCCCCTAAATTGTTTTAGTAACAAATATCCACTGCTTGTTGACTGTGTTTTGAATGTTTAATGTTTCAAATGCCAGACTGCAGAATCCTGTGTCAGTGGCCTTAAAGCTTCCTTTGTTTGTGAGAGCACCAGTTTAACAATGCCCTCTAGAGAACAGAGGTCTCATGTTCTCTGAAGCTGCCCCTACGCTACACTGTGACTCAGTGAGGGTCAGTGGAGGAGAGTCCCTGGCCTGGAAGCTCTGGTCACAGTGCTCTTCCACAGAAATAACCATTGCTGAGCATGAAGAAGTTGGCAGTGATGAGTGGGATCTCTGTGTGGGATGTTCAGCTCTGGTGTGCTGGATAAGCGCAGATGGCAGAATTGTCTTACTCTGTCATCTTTCCCCAGGGCCTCTTGGGAGAGAGCTGCAGTCTGGTTTAAATGCTGAGGTAGCATTTGGTTGCTGTCTTCCCCGGGAGCTCTGTTGTAGAGAAGGGAGTAACTGGTACCACTGCACAGGGGCAGGTTGCAAATATTTGTTCAGGGTCAATTTAAATTTAGGCACGGATAATTTCCACTAAGGGACTGTAATCCGTTCTCTCCCTTGTTAAATAGGGAGTACTGTAAAGCATTAGAACTGTGTGAAACACTTGTCAAATACAAGGAAAGAAACATTTTTCCTGTGAAAAAGGAGGTTTGTTAATTCCTCATAAGGGATAATTGTACTTGGCTGTCTACCAGTAAGCTTCCCCCATATGTAGATGAGCTGTTTGTGAATCATTTGGGTCATTAAATAATCTCTGTAGGTAAAGAAGGGTTGGTCCTTGAATTCTGTTTCAAAAATCCCACAACTGCTCTGTTTTAGGGAAATTCCAGGCAATTCATGGATGTTAGTTAGAAATCATAAAAATATAGAGTGTTTGCTGTTCTAATGGTAGAATGAAAGTAATTTATCTAAGGAAGGTAATGCATATGTTTGGGCTGTGTTTGTGTGCAGCTTCTTGTCTTGAATTCCTTGTTCTGGACTGACTTCTTAGGCTGCTTTAGCATAAGAGGAAGCTTCACATGGGTTCCCTCCACCTCTTGGCATATTCCATGGATATAAATACTTGTATGTACAGTATTGCACCCTGATAGTTTACTTTACATTAAGGCTCTTAAAGTTTTGTTCAGAATTTCCAGTGTTCCAGGACCACTGATGGGGTGCTGTGCTCACTTTCATCATGCCAGACACCTGACACCTCTGTGTGGTGATCTGACCTTTTGTGGGGATGTCTTCCTCCTTTAAGCAGGATGGTATAATAGAAATGTGAATGAAAATATAATAGAAATGTGGATATAATGTGTATATCAGGGAACTTTATAATCTGAACTCGTCACTGGAGAGACATGGAGGAAGTCTCTGGTGAGTTTTAACAAAATCTTATCTAAGCCTCAACCATGCTCAATATTGCTGCTTAATAGAGCTGAAGATACTGAAGATATCAGTGTTTGCTGATGTAAATGCTCTGAAGAGCTCTGGTAGATCACTGTAGAGTAGGTACAAGTCAAATAACTTGTGCAGTGCCTTTAAATTGCAAACACAGGTACAACAGAGCATTTAAATGATACTTACTGCAAAAAGGAATTTTCAGCAGGAGCTGGAAAGTTGGGATATACTGCCTGTGCTGGGAAACATGTGAAAGTGTTAGTGAATAGCTCTGGCTTTTAAATAGTCATTAAATAGTTTACAACTATCTAACTGTGCTGCTATTGTAATTACTAGGAGGAGAGTAAATTGAAAAGACTAAATCAGACAGAACTGCCTTTTATACTTACTGTAAAAGCAAGGGACAGTAATTCTCATATAACATTTGATGGAGCATATTTATGTGAAATGCCAGATGGATGCCAACTTTGTTTCTATGCTGTCCCTCAGTATGTGATGCTACAGTGTCATTTAGTGAACTGTAATTGCTTATGCACACAGACCTAGAAGGTAGTTTTTTAAAACCCAAAAATAAGCAAACCTAAACAACCAAACCTTATCCTAGCACCAGTTTGGAAACAATGAATTTCAACTGCATAGAACTCTTACAGATTTTTTTTAAATTGCATAATCTTAAAATGAGTATTTACTTAAAAAAATCTTAGATAATACTGTAGTATTTATTTGTGATGTAGATGATACAGCTAGATGAAAGATCTTAAACTGGTAATTTTAATCTACCAAGGAATTTAAACATTTTGAGAGAAGATAGTTTACTCAACTATCTTAAAACCTCTCTTACCAACTTCAATGAAACTTCTGCCTTCTTGTCAAGATGCTGAACTGTGGAGTCTAGTGTCACCTGCTCCAATTTCAAAAATTTGCTGAAGCAAATAGTATTCTGTAAAACTAATTTTCATATGCCTGTAGGTTTGTATATGACTTCTGCTTTTAAGGTACTCAAAATCACAGCATTTCTTAGCAAAATACGATTAATTGTTCATCAAAGTGTTTTGAGCAGTGATTATCTCAAATTTTATTTTCTCATGAAACTTAGGCTAAAATGTTACTGCTGAGTGTTCTAACCAGTATTCAACTTTTATTAAAAATGTGGATATCTTTTAACAAAGGATCAGAATTGTCTTACAGGTACACTTGAATTTAGGTGTGAAGGTGAACATGCAAGCTAAATGCACAACAATATTTTTCCCATTAGACTTACTTGGAAAACTTGATGTGCTAAAATTTTTCTGTAAAAGTTGAAAATAATGTTAATATTTGGAATATCAGATTTTTGTCATAGGCTGTTCTAATGGGTAACAATTTAATTTATAGCTAATGTTCTTGGGGTAATTACGGAGCTTAAAGAAAACCACAGGTTGTCCTAAATTAGATGTCAATGATTTCTTTTTTATTCTTAAAAGCAGTCTGAACCAAATTTAGAATTAAAAGCATAGGAACAAATACAAGCAATAGAGCTGTAAGCTGATTTTTCTTAGCATTTTTTTAGGCCTGTATTACATCCCTGGAAAGCTTTTTGTTTGCTTTGATATCTCATGGTTAATGTACATTAATTAGTTTTTAAGATGGTATTTCAGAAATCCAGGCCTGATTAACGTGAGTGTTAAACGGGCCGTGTGGTGTTGCCTTAGTGTCTCACTGCTTGGCACATGTGGGATGTAATGTTCTGGTCTGGCCGCCACTGAGCAAAGCACAGCTTGGTTTTGATAGTAGGCAATTTGTTGGTAGGCAAAAGCAGTAGTTAGCATGTGTTTAAAGAAAGAGCTTTGAAAGAAAGCAAGCTTTTTCTTACCCTGGTGCTGTTGCTCAGCAGGTTTTCTCTCTGTGCTTGCAGGTTGTGACTGAACTGGGTTTGACAATGTCAGGCTGTGGCAGCAGAAGTGCCTGGTGTTTCTGCTGCAGCCTGGTGGGGATGTGAGAGTGGTGCCAATCTGGGCTTGAGGCAGAGCTGCTCACGTTTGGAGCTGTGGCATTTGCAATGGTATCTCTCATGTGAGAGCACACTAAAACCAGTGTCTTTTTGCTTTTGTTGTGGTTACTTCCATAGTGTTCAGAAAGAGGAAGAAGCCCCTGTGAGTGCAGGGGGAAAAAGTAAACTAGAAAAAGATGATGTGAGGAAACAGGAAATGTAGGTTAAAGCTGGAGAAAAAGACTGAGCTGGGGAGTTGAGCTTGAAGAAATTTAGTTACTGGGTAGAAGTTGTAGTAAGAGATCGAAGTGAGGAAGGAGTTGGAGGGAAAGGAAAATGCAACCAAGGGACCCAAGAGTGAGAGATGAAAGGTATAGGCAAGGGTGAAGCAGATTAGGATTTAAAAAAGGTCTAATTTTGTTTTCTTAAATTTGCATAGAAAGTTCCGGAGTGAGTTTGCTCGAGCAATTGTGAACACTGGTCTCCCCACAGGTTCTACTTTCAACTTAGTATACTGAGTGTTACTTTGAGAAGAGCTTACAGCCTTAAGTTATAGGGCCGTACCAAGAATGAATATGTTTTACAGAGATGGCTCCTATTTTAAAACTGACTGACTTCTAGCTGTAGTGTTAAACGTAATTGTATGATGGCGAATTTCCCAAATGCTGAATACTTCTTGCTTCTTTCAGGCGGGGCTTGAATCCACCCCACAGAGTGAAGTCGATTTCAATGACTACGTTCACACAACAGGAAATAGAATTTCTGCAGAAACACGGAAATGAAGTAAGTATTATTTGGAGAATAAAGTGGGTTTGGCACTTTATTATTAAAGTTCAAAACATTACTTAAGATAAACTTAGGGTTTTTTTCTTTTTAGCAAAAGCTAGACAGAAGTCTTTGGAAGCCAACATCATTTGAGATGAGGCTTCTGAAGAGCTTGTTTCATTGGGTAGCTAATCATCATAATGTTACTACCCAACCCAGACAATCCAGATTTACATGATAAGTACTTCTGAATTGGGTTTTCTTTTGATTTTGCATAAGGCAATATGCAGCAGTCTTTTTTTTTTCCTGCAAGCTCAGAACTTGAAACTGACTGCCGCAGTGTTTCCTGAAAGAGTGTACTGTGACAAAAATAAACACAAAAAATACAGCTTGTAGCTGTATTTCTTCACAGTAGGTGTCAGAAAATCTTCTTGTAGTTTTAATAGCCTCTTTACTCAATAAAAGTATATCCATGTTGAATGTTCTTGGAGAGAGGAAGGAAAGGGAGAAATTGTTATCTCGTGTGTGGCTTGTGGCAGCTTTGAAGAGGACAAGTTCTAGCATAATGACTTTTTGTTCTTTTTAATAGAAGAAAAAATCTGAGGTAAATGTTGGATTGGCTCTATGGGAGTACACAGAGCACTTAAGCCCTGGGTGTGCCTATTGCTTTCTTCAGTTTGAGAGTGAAGTTTGTATTTTAATACCATACTGTAGCCTTAAGGATTTTAGAGGCAGATTTTGCCTCTGTTGGAACTAGATGAAGTTCTGCTTCACATTGATTGCATCTGTATCCTGTTTAGTAGAACTATTGATTGTAGGCTAGCGAGTGTTTTATTAGTGTGCTCTTGTGAAGCTTTGTGGGGATAAATCCCATCATTCACTAAAATGCTGATATTCAGCTCTCTTAAAGTTGGCCCATACATAACTGTCAGGTTGAAGAATGAGAATAGAAGTAGCAATTTCTTTTTCTGTCCTGGTAAACATGCATTATTTGTTGAAATGGCTGTTAGTGGATGATTCCTCTAGACAGAGCTGGAATGAGGCCTGAACTCTCCCAGACTTTATAAAATACTCTTGATGGCTTAGGTTTGTTGAGTTTTGTTAAAACTGTAGACCATTGCATATGTATGTGTTTATATGTAGAGCATATTGCTGACTTTTTGCATTGGGAAATTGAATAGTCTTCTGTGGATTCACATAGAGTGTGTTGGAGTCTCTTTCCAAAAGACTAGATTGTAATCTTCATCTTAGCTTTGAGCTTCACAAAGTAAAGGAAAATGTGTGTTTGTAGCTCCCTCCCTGCATTTGTTTTAATTTCATTTTTTTTAGTATATCTACAATGTCTAGAGAGTGCTATGAGTTTGTTTTCACTGATCTGGAACCTTCAGTGATCCTTTCTCAACGGATTAGTGTGGTTGTCCTTTTCATTATAGCCTTGACTAGTCTGTTAATTGTAATGATTTAGTTGATACATAATTTATTATTGACATAAAAAAAATTCACAGACCTCTGCAGTGCTATTCTGTTCCAAAAGCAGGGGTCTTTGCACTTGTAGTATTCTAATTAAGAGGATTTCAACGATTCAAATGAGCTGCCTTATAAATGAGGATGTCCTTCTGAATTTAGTTTTAGGTTGTTGATTATTGCTTTAATTCTTAGGTAGAACTGAATAGATACTTGCAAGTGCAGATGGTAGATTTAAGGAGAGCTCAAATATTGTACAGAAATGATTAATTTTTCAGTGTTTTAAACACTGATAGAAGTTTAAAACCTAGTTAAACATGTTTTCACATTTTTATATTGCAGCAGTTAAATAGGCATTTTGCTTTCTCATGTTGGTATTGGACTTTGGAATACTCACCTGCAGATAGATAATGTATTGGACAGATGAAATTCATCTGACTTAACAAAAACCCATTGTTATGCTTAGCTTGCTGTTCAGCATTGGAGGCTCTTGTGTCTTTAGGAAGAAATGAAATTTCCTAAAGTAAGAATTCTCGAACATGGAATTGTCCAATGTTGTAATAACAACAATTAAAACAATTCTACAGTGATACATATAAAAAGAAGCTCAACTTTTTTGCAGTCTTCCATGTTTAATGTCCATTCTTCTGTAACTTCTAAAATACTTTCATTCCCACTTCCTTGTTCTATTCTTTTTCCATTATGGCCCCTGCGATAACCTTTCTTGCTTCCAGATCAGTAGATCGTGGTTGTGCAATAGGGATCTTGCTCTGAATACAAAGTAAAATAGCAAGAAAACTTCCATGAGATAATGTAGTTAGGGTGCTGAGTTGTTCTTAGAGGAAGTAGTTTTCCACTGTCCTTCAAAGGGTATTTATAAGGTCAGTGTATTGTATAAGGTTGAAATTCTCTAAACCCAGAAAACAAACAAAACAAAAAACCCAACCACTCCAACCAAACAAAGAACAAAACCCAAAACACTTGCTAATATTTAAAATGCTAACTTCTCCCCAGTTTTTGTAAATGACCCTCTTTGTGGCACACATGGGTAAAACATTCAGTTACTGAAAGGCTTCTGCAAAGCAATTGCTTTGGGGAGAGCTTATTTAGAGCAGCTTTTCTTTAGGTGAGACACTATCATCTTCCCTGTATGTACACATTCTAAGAAATTACTTTCTGGCACAGGCAGCTTGAACTTCATTTTAAATGAGTTTTTACTGCTTCAAACAGTTATAAATCCTTTTACTGTATTGGAAGACACCTATATTTTGGTGTTGCTTACTCATCTGTAGGTATAAACAGATGTCCAGACTCCAGTTTTGGTAGTGTTGGGAATAGGTCACTGCAGCAAGAATGGAGGCATTTCCAGCTGACATTCTTCAAATGCCTTCTGAAATCCTTTTCAAGGATAAAGGTAATTCTGACTCACTGGTAGGGTTTGTCGTCTCCTTGCTCTCTACATGAAGAGCAGTGTGAGGTATTTTCATGTTAGGAATAACCAGAAGAGATTGATATGGAGATGTTTCTGTTTGAATATTCAGCCTCAAATGATGCTAGCGCTGATTCGGTCTCTGATTCAGTTGTGCAGTGGTAGTAGGAAGTGAACTCGCTGTTTGCAGAAAGAGGAGGTGGTGCTAATCTCCTGTTGTCATTATAGCTGTGAATATTTGTTCAGAAACTTTTCCCCTAAGCTGAAGAATAGTATTATGAGGCAAACCAGTTACAGAATTAATTTTTCTCCTGCCCTTTTGAAAAATTACAGGTATTTTATAACCTTTCCAAATAGCCCATTCTAAAATGCACATGGTTGAAGAAAAAGATCTTGATTGCCTTGTATTTAGAAAACCTGTGTTAGTCTGAGGGAAGGACCATGTTTACCTGAGCTAATGAGTAGAGTACATGCAGATATGCTCAGCTGTTGGGGGTTATTTTAATAGTGTTGAATTTTGGTTTGGTGCCAATCTTCCTGACTCTCAATAGCACCTGTGCAAGTCCCTCTTCCCTGCACTCTAGCAGAACTAGCAGCAGTGTGAGTGTGCTTCAGAGCTGGTGTTAGGCCAGACCAGAATGCTTCCTTAGAATCTCCTTTACTATGGAATGTAGCCTAGAAACCTTGGAGTGGAAGGAGCAGTCTCTAAGCTGGAGCTGATGAGCCCTGACAGCATGAGCTGTGCAGTCAGGTGTCCTTGTAGTACATTGCTGGTTCTGCTAATACGATATGGAGATACGTGAGCTGATTGTGTGTAGAACAATGTCTTTGTTAGCAGGATTTGCTGGCTTGACTCTGCTTATGAAACAGCTATAACTTCTGGACCCAAACTGCCTTTGAAGTCAGTATGCTGGCAGTATAAAATTCTTTTAACCTACAGAGACTAATGAATAATATTGACATCAGAAGTGCAGAATTACTAAACAAAGCTATAACTTGCTTACATAAAGAAACTGTTTCCAAATCTTTCTTCCTGTAGGGTGTTATGTTTTGGAACATAGTTTTGTTGTGTGGTAATGTGCTGTTCTATGCACTGTCAGCATTACATTTGGTGCATAACTGAGGATATTTTATTGGCAGGGAGAAGAAGTCTAATTTGGCATTTACCAGCCTACTAAAAGATAATATCTTGTTAGAGCTTTTAAAACTAGACTGACGTGTAATCTTCCTATACAGTGGTATGTCTGAGTCTCAAGAAGTGTTGTAGGTCGAGTAATATGCTTTTCCTAGCTGAAGTGCCGTTTCTGTCACCAGAAGGATCTGTTCTGCTAGAGCTTTTCCATGTCTCATTGCTTTCACTGCATACAAGAGCAGGAGGCTTCATGAGAGAGAACTTAACTTTGCTGGCCTGACTGAAATTTTATTATTCCTAACTAGCACAACTATGCTAACAGGAGTTTCTAAAGTGTGGTGGCTCAATGTGTTGTGTAAGCAGAAGGCCTTTGTCTCTCCTATATCCGCCTTCCCCCACACACTGGTGATTTCTATCAGTGAAATAGTTATGACACAGCAAAGCATTATTTGGTAGTTGAGGTATATAGCACTGGAAGAGAAACAAGTGGAATCTCAGATTCTCAGTGTTTCTGTAAAATTTGATAGATAATGCTGACTCTTTCCTTGATTAACAGTTTTTTAGTGTGCCTGTTCTTCCACTTGCCTAGCTATGTAAAAATGCACATGGAAAAAAAACCCCAAAAACAAAAGCTAAATTTTTGTGGAAAACAGGTAGACATGTTTTTCTTAGTCTTTGAGCCCTGCTCGGAGCTCTTGAAAGCATTAAATGTTACTGGTGGCTGGGTTTTAAATCAGAAGCCTTTCTGATTAACTTTCTGTGGTGTGGCAGATGTGCACTGAGTGGGATGTGTTTTTTGTTGCTTTCTGTCAAAGCTGGGAGCGGGTAATGACTCAAAGTGTAGGACTAGAAATGTAAATAGTGTTTGGAAAACCTAGTGTGTGGTAAATATAATTACTCTGGGAAAAATAGTTCTCTCTCAGGTGGAATAGCTGTGGAGTGCAGATTCAGGGAAACCAATGTTATGAAGAGAAATATAGGTAAAGGCTTTATTATAACGTACAATATGCACTTGGCCCAGTTTCTCCTTTCAATGATATATTTAAGTTACAGCAACTCACAGTTTCTGTCTTGCTACCTCCTGGGTTTTTATCTAGGTCAGGGTGAGTAGGTTGGTGCTGGTAGTGACTCTCTTTCCCTCTTTACTTCATGCTGTACTTACTGATCTAATTCTGAACGTCCCAGTATCTGGTTGCCAAGTGTCTAATGATATCCCTTGCAGGACTGAAGCTTGTTGGCAGAGGACAGGTACTATCCTTCCCAAAGCAGTTGTAGAGAGATTCTCATGAACTTTTAAACTTCATGAAGACAACTGCTGAATCCTGTTATCTGCTTGTTTTTATCTGACAAGATAAAACTTTGCTTTGTCTTGATTTTTGCAGCCCCCAGAATGTAGTAGGGGCAAAACTTCAAAGTATTGCTTCTGTCAACCCTTCAGCAAAAGTAGACTTTCAAATGCTGTGTACACTTAGTCATTCTGACTTCAATGCTCTCCTTTTTTTTCCCCGGCTCCATTGGTGAACCAGTGGGACATGGACTAATTATACTTTTCAGGGACAGTGGACAATGGTTATGGATTGTTGGATATGTTCCACTGTTTCTAGGGGCTTCCACATAACTTGAATGTTTACTCTTGGCTCCAGCTTGTCAGGCTCTTCTCTAAGCAGAGCATTTTGTTTGATAGAGCTGTGGTTATCAAAAGGGGGAGTATAGCAAAGCTTTTGGTGAATAAACAGAGCTTTTGAGCAGAGGCTTACTTGTGCTGCTGTTGCAGAAAGAACAATATTAATATTAAATGGCTGAACCAGAGTATTCCCAAGGAGATGGTGCAATGTAGAAGGATTTCAGAAAGCCATAGAGTTTTTAGGCCCGATACCTTAATAGTAGTGTTGTGTAATTGTATGGTGAGTTGGGATGATGCTTTGTGTATTATCTGTGAAAGCAAAGGAATGAGTAATTCTGTTAAAATGGGGCTGAAGATGTGTCATGAAACTTGAGCAGTAGCATTTTCTGAATGAGCTCTGCAAGTGTGATTTATATATGGAGCAGTTAAAGAGGTGATTTGAAGTACATGCTCTTTGGGATATTAAATTTGAATGTCTCAAAGCATATGTTTTCAAAATAATCAAAAATTGAGAACAATTACTTCCTTGGATTTTTTTTCAAGTGGTTAGTTTGTATTAAATGAGAAGAAAACTGTGTTTAGTAGAGCAACTGCTTGCTTAAAGCTTGGGTTTGTGCAGGTTTACATTTTAATGCCTTTTTGCAGTTCCTCCCTGCTCCCCCTCCCTGCAAGTAATGCCCTGCAAGAGTCAGCACATGCTGTGAATAACTGTGCTGAATAACTGTGGGAGTAACTGTGCTGTTCAGGTGTCCTGCCTGGGCAGCCCTCGGGCCAGACAGAGCATAGCACTGAAGCTCATGATGAAATGTTGCCAACTAAAGATGCCAGTCTGATTTTTCTATACTTGTGCTTTATTGTTGTAATTAATCTTTTGGTATCTGTCCAATTCAGACAGTGAATTAGTGGGGAGTAATCGGGGTACCAAAGGTATAAATGCTGAGTAATCATTCCCCACCATAAACAGCAAGTTATATGGTATAAATTTCCATTATATTTATCACAAAAGTAACTTTTGAATAGCTTTGAAATAAAAAAAATGTGATGGCCTGATCAATTAAAATAGAGCAAAAATAATGATTTCTCACAGCAAACTCATTTCTTTGCACACTATTCAGGACTGTTGGTGACTTACTTTTAAATGACTATGGAAAGATAACTACTTTAAAAAACCACAATTACACATGTGAGTTCTGCCTCTGACAACAGTATTTTTTAAATTTTATTTTTCAGTTTTGATTTCATCCAGTGGTATTGCACAGCTCTCTGCCATTTGTGGTTTTTTTTTAGATGTCTGAAAATTGTGTTTTGCGGCTCACTTGCAGCATAATCAATGCAGTATTGTGGATTCCTGTCAAGTCAGATGATAGTAGCAGAAGTATAGCTAGACAGAGAACACAGGTCACCAGCAAACAAGGGAAGACAACGGGCCTTTTATTGGGCTCTGAATGCCTGCTTGGAACGGCTGCTGATGTTCAAAGCATTGTGTGCTACTTCAGACAGAAATATGTGCCTTTTCATGGTTTCTTGTGTGTTTCTAAAGCTTTATAAAATATGGCTTTCTAAAGAACTTAAGTCAAAATTGTGTAGGTTGGAAAAAAACTTTAAGATTATCAAGCCCAACTGTAGTATGAAGACAAAAGAGCCTTTTTTTGGCATAAACATGGTCTGAAATGCCCTTATGAGGATGTGATTTACCCTTTGTATTGCAGTCATGTTGTACACCCATTTACAGTCTTATGGTTCCTTTCCATCATTCCCACTATCCAAATCCAAACTACTCTTATCTATTGTGGGTGTCTGGTTTTGGTTTAAGACTTGTCCATATTTAAGAACTTTTAAGAAATGGTACATTCTCTGATAACTCTCTAGGTAAAGAAATTATGTGAAATTTATTATGCACCCTGGTGTGGTAAATGTTTTACACTCTGTACCTCTCCTGCAAGTGAAACTCTGGTACAATGACAACTTCTTGCTGAAATTTGTGTGACTAAGGTTCTTTGGCTTGGTGGTTGTGTGTTGCCCATTAGTAAAACTGTTCTCTCTGCTACCAGCAACAGAAAAACACAGAGTGCCTGGGAGTTTGTTTAGATTAATTGCAATAGTGACTTAAGGCATATGTCACTTGTTTCTTTCTTCTTTTTGTGGTTAGGTATTTAGCAGGAACTAGTTGCTCCAGGAAGCACTTTTGGAATCCTGCTTTCTGAATGTTTGTAAAAATCACAATGCAATGGTGAGGGCTGATGCCTTTAAGAAGCTTGCATCATTTTAAAGTAACAGGTGTTTGTTCAGCACAGTCCTCCTCCGTTCCTGTTTGCATATTCATAGAACTGTATCTACTATAGCTCTGTAGCTGTTAATGATCTAAAGTCACACTGCACCTTGTTTTCTGAGTCCTCACAGAAACCATTGTACTGGTCATGATGGCCTGAGACTTTGACGTGGAGCTGTGGTGGGGTTCTTTGGTTTGGAATATTTGTTGTTGGGGAATTTTGTTTGTTTGTTTTGGTGGTTTTTTGTTTTTTTTCTTTCCCCCTCGCTCCAAGTGCTTAGGCACTTCAGGGTGAAAATGAAGCAGAAAACTAGGAGGGAGAAACGTGAAAAACTGGTCTGTGGTTTGTTGCTGTGAGTTGATCTCCTCTGGGTTTCAATGGTACCAATGACATGGTCATTGTGATGAGTTTCTGTGATCTGAGTTGCTTCGGATTGCAGGAGAAGGAGGAGTAATTGAATGGCCTCATATGGGTGGGGAAGGGGACCTCCTCTTTCATTTGCCTGCACATCTCAGGCTGGATGCAAACTGATTGTCATGGTACAGCCCCAAGTGTTACAGTGCTGGGTGCAGAATCAAATAGGGGCTGTTGCAACATTTGTCTTTCTGATGTCTGAAATTAGGCACAATTTTTCTTTTCTTCTGTGTTTTCTGATGTTCTTTCCAATACTGAATTTGGGCTGGGAGGGGACTGTGTAGAGTTGAACACCACCAACTCCTGCTGCTACAGATTCTGTAAATAGCCACAAGCAGGACTTCTCTTCCTCCTAGCAATCATATGACTGCTGCTTGTATAGTTATACTCACAGATCTAAATATGGAAATACTACTCCTGGCCCACCTCAGATTATCCGCTGCAAGTTTAAAGCTACACACATAAGTAGTCTGACTTTATATGTTTTGTCAGCAAAAAGTAGTGAAAGACTGGTACTATTAAAATGTAGATTCACGCTATTAGCTTTTACTTTAGAATAGACTTGTGACTTTTTTGACAAAGTTTATTTTCTAAGTTTGTATGAAGAAGTATTAAATATATTAAGTTTCCTTATATCTATTACTATACTGCAAGTGACCTCAATTTCGAGAACTCAAATCAGTGCATTGAACTTGACCCTTTTGTGGAGTACAATTGCAGAATGAATGCAGAACAGCTGAGTTTATTTGAGGTAGGAACTATTGATCTTAGCTCTAAATTAGCTATATAAATACTAATTAAAAATATCTTTTGATTATTAGATCTCTTTCCTGTTGTTGTTTGTCTCTATCTGGTAGAGGATAATAATGTTGGCAATAAGGACTGTTAGGTGTTGAATAGCAATCAGGCTATTTAGAACTGAAACATCAAGTATGAAATACATCGTTATGATGTCTGCCTAATCTCTCTAATCCTGAGCAATCTTTGAAATGACCTGTAAGATTTATCGTGTTCGTCAACTAGCTCTCCCTGGCTAGGTGAAGAGGAAATCCTTTTTGGGGAAGGTGCTGAAGTGGAAGTACCACAGCTTCTACGTTGATTTGCCAACTTTCAGAGCAATCCATTTTCAGCTCTTGGTTATTAGAGCCTGTGCTTCTCCTCAAGGTCACTGGGGACAATGTTGAAAACCTGACACTTGCAGGGATAGAGAGGGCATGTTTGTAGGAGGCATGTAAGAGGTGTGGTCAGGGCTATTTCAGAAAGGGTGTGGGAAGAAAGAATATGCATCATAAAAACAAAGCTTTTTTGACTCTGCTTCTCTGGAAGAAACCTGTTGTAAAATGGCACTTGGATTTTTGAGGGCAGCTGATGTTTGGTGTTACTGTTTGGGTGCGTATTCAGGTTACTTGCAGAATAGTCTGAAGGGCTTAAAACATTTCAAGTTAAAACTCCTATGTCTTGTTTAGTTTTGAGAACACCTTTCCTATTGTTTTGCTCTGGAGTTGAAGCTTGAATGTACTGAGAGTTTTGCAAGTGGTTCAGCTTTTCCTCACTTACAACTCCAATTAGAAAAATAAATTGGAGTAAGAGTACTTTTACCCCTTCTCTTATACCATCACACAGATGAATTTGGTATTGTAGAAACTGCATCATGGTAACAAAGGCTGTTGGAAAAACAGGTCCTGTACTCAAATAGTAATTAAAAGTATAAATACTAAAAATCTACCATCTGGGACTTAGGCCATATGGAATCTGTTGAAACAGTTTACACCCTGAAGTACAGTAAGGGAATGTATAGAATTAGGTGAAGGAGAAGAATCTTAAAGTGATGACAAGTAGAAATCAGGTGCTTTGCATTTCATGAGTACATTCTACAAATGATTTGTAAAAGGAGTGTTGGATGGTGAAATTGGATGCTGGGATTTGCTTGCCCTGCTGTGACAGATGGTCTTTCAACTCCAGGTATTTAGACCAGTACGTGATGCACCAGTCAGTTGTTACAGCAGCTCAGTCTGGAATATAAATTATGTAGCCACACACTTTAATGGTTTAATGTATTAACAGTAGTAAACTTAAATAGTTAAACTTTGAATTAAGGTATTTTCTCTGATCAATCTGTATTGTTGTGGTTTTTTTATTAAGGTGTGCAAGCAGATTTGGCTAGGCCTATTTGATGATAGATCATCAGCAATTCCAGACTTCAGGGATCCACAGAAAGTAAAGGAATTTCTACAGGAAAAATACGAAAAGAAAAGATGGTAAGATACCCTTACAATTCCAAAGATTGCCTCTATGATGTGAAATGAAGATGGACTGTTTGTTGTCATTAGGAATGTGCTTTCCTTCTTGTGTACTCTTCAGACTAGATTGCACAGTTCTGTAAAGTAAAATGATTTCTGAACCTTATTCAGAGCTCCTATAGGAAGCAGGGAAGACAAACTAAAGAAGTTTCTCAACGTTCATATTGATGAAACAGAAATGGCTTAAGAGCATGTCAACAACAATGTAAATTAACAGTTTTGCAGACTGTTATTTCCCATCCTGTTGAACATTTTCTATTGAATATGTGCTAAAAATATTGATGACTTTAAATTCTAGTCCATTTTTTGAAAAATGTCTGCTGTATTTAAAGAATGGGTATTTTGCAAACTATTGATAGAATCTATTGCAGGATCAGGGGTTCCATAGCAAAGCTGAGATTTGCCAGTTCTCACACTTCAGACTTGGGAGCGTTGAGTGGAGCTTCTCATGTGAAACTCGTAAAAACTGTTGCTCTTCTTGAATGTAGGTATGTTCCTCCAGAGCAAGCAAAGGTGGTGGCATCAGTCCATGCATCCATATCGGGGTCTTCTGCCAGTAGTACAAGCAGCACACCTGAGGTGAAGCCACTCAAATCTCTCTTGGGAGAAGCTGCACCCACACTGCACTTAAACAAGGGCACACCTAGCCAAGTGAGTAGTGACAGCTGAGGAGCACAAAACTGCCCTGCAGTCCTTGGCACTCCTTCAGTGGCACAAAAGTTCTTGCAATAACAACTACTGTGATCTGTAGGAACTAATGTGATCTTTCTATTTCATATATTTTTTTGAAGTGTATACACATTTGGAGATCAGGTACTAAATGAAGCTTGTTTCTGTTGACCAAATTGATTTTTTAGTGGTTATTTTCAGTAAGCAGTTTTCCAGTGTGATGGGATTAATTGATTGTCTCTTGCATAAATACCTCTGAAGTTTGGACCTAATGTGATATATTTTCATCTTTGTTTTTTTTATTTGAAAACAAGAAAATGACTGATGCTGTTAACCATGAGATTAGTAACGAATATGTGGATGAAAGCATGCCATGTTTATTATTAGTTCCTTTGCATTCTGAAACTGTCTTAAGTGGCTTTCAGGGGGCGTCTGTATGCTGCATTGTAAAGTCAGACAACACTATGTACTTAGATTTTTGGAGGGAAGACAGTTTTTTTGAAAACTGCCATCAGGATACAGGCATCTCTTGAATGGACCTTTTGGAACTCAAACAGTAGAAAATTGCAACTTCAAGCCTTGCTATGAAATTCCTCAGTTTTTCTCTACTTAACACTGAATTATAAATATTTTTTCAGAATGTAGTGAATAACTGTTTTCCATCATGTAAAACTAAGTTTTATTGTTTGTATTTATACAGTATTCACAGTTTCAATTACAAAATCTGAAGTTGCTAATAATATATCACTACTTTATTCTTCTGGGTTTTATTAAACCATGTAAATCCGCTGCAGAGTTCCTTTAAAAGCCAGAGTAGTAGCATAGATAGTCTTCCTCATACTATAGGAGGAGGATGTGTGCTACACAGCATTTTAAACTTCAGGAATAAATGTTTTGTTAAAGAAATAAGCTTTGTCTAGCCCTCTTATATTTTGTAAATGTCAGTTTGGTAAAATACCACCTTTTTCTACTAGCTAATTGAAATGTTGTTTGTAGTCTCCTGTTGTAGTTCGATCTCAAGGACAGCAGCAACAAGAAAAGAAACAATTTGACCTCCTCAGTGACCTTGGCTCAGATATCTTTGCTGCTGCTCCTCCTCAGTCAACTGCTACAGCGAATTTTGCTAATTTTGCACACTTCAACAGTCATACAGGTAGGTATTGGACCAATGTATCCCTTTTAAAAGTATAAAATGTTGTTTTAATTTTGATGACTTTTGACTAAACTTCATGAGGTGTATGTAATCTCTGTGCCTTAGGAATGTTGTATTGCTTGAGATTTCTTTGAGGCCTTTATAAAGAAAGGTTGAAGACAAAGACTGACAATTCTGCTTTTGGAAGTGGGAGTTGCTATAGCTATTTCCTAGGATATGTATGATTACACTGTTTCTGCCTACTGCTAAACTTTAAATTCTTCAGGGGAGAGAGTGAGAGGATGAGTAACAAAATGTCGGGAGAAGCTGATATTAGACCTTCAATTTTCTTCCTGAAAATTGTTAGGAAGAACATTCATGAAAAGCAAGCAGATACAGAGACTTTAAAGGAGCTCAGATGCATTGATAACAACTGCCAATTTGTCAAAAGAAAAACCGAGAGTTGCCCAGTTTAGAGTGACCTCCTCTTTTGTGTGTGTCTATTTGAAAGCTGATAGTTGAATACTGCCCATGTGAGTAGTATTTTGTAGTTTCAGGAAGAATAAACAAGCCTTGAGCATATGTATTGGCTGAGGAAGGGGCATAGGCCTTGAATTCTTAGAGGATGACTTCAGTAAAATATATTGAACCCTCAGGGTTTGGTTTTTTCCCAGTCAAAGACGAAGAGTAATAGAAGTCTATCCTAAAGAAAAAGTCGATTCTTTGGTCACTGAAGTTTGTTGTTGCTAACTTGCATTGTAGTTGTGGGAAAGTACCTTTGCCTGCCTGGTCTGAATGGGCTTTTTATCTAGTTGTTCTGAGAGAAACTGTGATGCTGCTATGCCACCCAGAATAAGAGAGATTTATTGCAAATCAGTCCTGAAGCTGTTAACAGGCAAGATAGTGTAATGGATGGGATTTTAGATTCACACCTGAGGAACTGGGCAGAATACCAAGGATTTCTCCAAATTAATATTTGGAGGCATGTTTAATTGGGAGAACTTGTGCTGACTGGCCAGTGCCATATTGTGTTACTGAAAAGGCTGCATATGGTTAATTTTTCAAATAACTTCTTTCCAAACTTGTTGCTGAATATATATTTATATACACTTTATTATTCCTTGTGCTTTTTTAGGGAGATGAAAATTCCATTAAAGCAGTATTTCAATACTGTGTTTGAAGTCTAGGTAAAATTCCATTGCATCTCTGTTGGGTAATTTTTAAAAGGATAAAAAGCTATTAGAACACTCCAGAATAAATACAATCTGAGGGAAGGGTGTTAATTTCTGGTCACAAACTAACCATTGTGGTCATTCCCATGACTTTTTTCCATAACTCTTAGAGCCCAAAGCAGTTTCAGGGCTAGTAAATCAGTTTCTAAAAGACAAACCTGATTCTGGGCGTGTGATAGCTGAATGTGTATTGCAGACTTGTTACCTGAGGGTGTTTTCTGACTTGCCATAGAAAAATGCTTATAGGGCTTGTCTTGTGTGCAGTAAGTACAGGGTGATGTTAGCAAAACAAATAACAAATGTTACACTCTTCCTTTAGAACACAAGCAGGGTTGATCAGTCTGTCAGCTTTGGCAAAAATGAGTGTGAAATGCTCATTAAGGAGCTGTATAAACGTGTAATTTTTGTTAGCAATTACACACTGCAGTGGAGGATAGGAGAATTTGCACTTAGTCTGGTGCTTCTTTCTCAAAGTTTGTGGTCTGGTGTTCTTGTTTTAGGGCTTGGTTTTAGCTATGTGTATAGGGGATGGACTTCCCCTTCATGTACACAATAGAACTAACTAAAGAAATCACTGAACAGACCACCAAACTTAAGATCCTTCAGTGTAAGTTACTGAGTGCATCAGCTGATAGGAAAATACTAACAGACTTCTGCTGTAATCTATGAAGTGTATGTGTAAATCTTGAAAATTATGCAGGAACTGCAATTTGTGATGTTTCTGCTTTCCAAGTTCTCTACTGTATTAAGCTGGTTCAGGATATTGTTGCTTATGGAAGGGGAAACAAACTAACCTTATTTTTACTGTCTGTACGTCTGTATTTAATTTACAAAGTTCTGTGATTTCTGCACAACTGTGATTTTGAAGATGGTACCTGACTGAATTTTTCTGTAGTTTATAGATTGGTAATAGCAACAAGGATCAACATTTTTGGCATGTAGATTTCTTACAAACTAATGGGATAGAAGACCTGCCCAAAAGATTTCAGAAAGTTGTGACACAGCACAAATCTATCACAGATAAAGTGGGAGAAGAGGCTTTATCTAGAAAAAGCGAAATAGTATGACATAGTTATTTTGAGGGGAGGTTTTTTACTTTAGATACATGTGGATTTTATTTTAGTTTTTTTCTGTTTTGCACTGTTTCGTGCCTTTATTTGCACACCAGGTAGTGCAAACCTCAGAGAACAAACTGTGCAAAGGCTGTAAGGGCAGCTGGCATTTCATCCCTGGCTTTAGCCCCATCCCTGACACTGCCCCCTTGGTCTGCAGTGTCACGAGCAGCTGTAAATCCGTGGCAATCTGCAACCCCTTGCAGTCCCTGAGCTTACTTAGGGTTGGTTTCGGGTTTTTGCGTGGAGGACTGAATTTTGGAATTGGCAATTACATGTTGTCCAGGTGCAGCAGAGTACAAACCTTACCTGACCTTTGCCTTTATGTCACATTTATGAGCATTGAAACTTTACTTTATAAAATCAAGATTAATATCAGAATCCTCTACTGAAGAGTCTTTACAACAATACTGTTTGAAATGGGCTCACTTGAAAGTCATACTGTGTGTGTCAGCTGATACAGTAAAATGGAGTATTTTGTAATGTAATACACTCCAGTTTTTAATTTGGACCTAAAAGATATTTCATTTAAGATTCTTGACATAGTTTTCTGCTTGTGTGAGTGGTTAAAATGAATAATCTTGCCCTTACTCTAGGAGCGGCATTATGTACTTAATCCTATTTGGTCAACTAAACATCAGTTTCTCATCTATCCAATTGACACATTAGGATCAAAGTATCACTTTCATTTTAAAGTGAATTCTTAATCTATTCCTATTAAAAAGCTGCTGGTTTAAAAACCAAAACAACTTGAACTTCAGAATTTGGAATTGGAGTCCATAAAATGCTGTTTGAACCAATACAGAGGATATAATAGAAGTAATTTTTTGTCTGTTTGTGCCAGCTTTTTCTCTTTCCACATTTCAAAGGTAAAAATAACTTTACCAAGATCTTGCTTTCACTTTGATATTTTTTTTCTCCTTGCTGACTCTCATACTTTGGTGGGTTGACCTTACTTGATTCCAGGTGCCCATGGGGCTGTGTGTTCACTCTCCCTTCAGCAGGGTGGGGGGAGAAGACACAAAGAAGGTGTTGAGTCAAGACAAACTTACTGTCCTGGGCAAACCAGACTTGACTTAGTTTATTGATACTTAATAATAGAGTAGAATAGTAAAAAATAAAACCAAACCCACCTTCATTCCTTCATGTGAAATGTAATTTCACTCCTGACTATTTTAGCTCCTCCTCATGAGGGGGCTGGGGAATGGAGATTGCAGTTAGTTCACAAGATTTCATCTCTGTCACTACTTCTTCCTTATGCTGTTCCCCTGCTCCATTGTAGAGTCCCTCCCCTGCAGTGGGATATGGTCCTTCTCAAACTTCTTGGAACATGAGCCCTTTCTGTGGGTGTCAGTTCTTCAAGAACTGCTCCAGCAGGGGTCCTTTCCATGGAGTGCTGTCCTTCAGGCAGGGTCCTTTCTGGCTCCTGCCACAAAACCTGCTCCGGTGTGGGCTCCTCTTCATTGGCCAGAGCTCCTGCAAGGACCCTGCTCCAGTAGGGGCTTTCCATGAGCTCCAGCCTCCTCATGCCCTCCTCACCTGCTCTGGCGTGGCTCCTCCACAGACTGCAGTGTGAATGTGGTACACCATGGTCCTTCATGGGCTGCACTGGGGCAGCCTTCTTCACCATGGTCTTCTCCATGGGCCCAGAGCATGTCCTTTCCTCCCTCTTAGCTGACCTTGGTGTCTGCAGTGTTTTGTCTTGCATTTTCCTCACTCCTCTCTCTGCCACAGCTGCTGCACACTGGTTTTTAACCTTTTCTAAACACAGTGCCTCAGAGGTGCCACCAGCACTGCTGGCGGGCTCAGCTTTGGGCAGTGGTGGGGCAGTCTTGGAGCTGCAGCAGCTGTGCAGAAATGGGAGCAGCTTCTGTTCTCTTCTCACAGGGACCACCCTGGCTGCTCCCTGCTAACAAAACCATGCCCTGTAAACCTAATGCTCGTGCACACAGTTTATTAAACATGGTCGAGTCCAGCCAAATCTCCCCCTCTCTCCCTGTGTACCCTGGGATGGAAAATGCATGCACTTCCATTTATATTAGCAGTATTGTGGAATACAGTAGTTTGTATTAAAATGTCCTTTTAGTTTATAAATCTGTGGTACAGATGCTTTTGAATAGAAATTAAAGGAAATAATACAACTTTAAATTAGCACTATCAGACTATTAAGTTACAGTACTTAAGCAATCAGAATAATTTATTCTTTGTGTATACTTAATCTGCAAAATCTCTCTAGAATAAACAAATTCTAACCTAAAAATATAGTGTATTGCCATCTGTTATTCCAGAATGTGTTTCATGAGCTTTCTTTATATAGTAACTCAAGTTATCTATATAAAAAGGTTTGGTTTGTGTTTGATTAAAAACAGTTTTTCCTTTCTTGCTTATAATAGAGTTTAAGAGCTTCTGTGGAGCTTATCAGCTGGGCATGCAATTCCCGTTGAATCTATAGATGCTTGAATGTCCAGCTGTTCAAAATTAGATTAGTGTTAACTTCTATTTTCTCCTATAGTATGGCATGAAAGGAAGGCGAAAACTGAAATTCTGTTTGAAATTTCCTTGGATTTTATTTTGTGGATACACTCTATGAATGCTATCTTCTTGACATTGGTATTAATTTTCTGTGTTTCTGTACTCTGATTTAGTTTTTTTTAAAAACTGAATTTTCCAGTTAAATGAGTTTATAAACCTAGTCAAAACTATTCAAGTGGTGCCAACCAAAATTCACCTGAGGAAGAAGCACTTTGCGTATGAGGAATTTGAATTGCCAGTATGTTACAAGAATACCTTCTAATTTTTATTCCCAAAGAAATGTTCAGTTAGCCCACAAGTTCTAGTTTTGGAAACTATCTGGTATTCTGTTCTTTACGGCTGTTTTTTCCTGAGCAGCCAGCACCACAAACACTTAGGGTTAAGCTGAAGTGGGCTCCATCAGGTCATGCAGTTGGGAGTAGCAGCTTGTGTGACAGGGACAGAAGTAGCATTAACAGGTACAGCTCTGTGAAGGTGGTTTGTGAAAGCTTGTTCAAAGACAACTTTCAATCATACAATAACATGTAATTTTCTTCATGTAAAAAGAAGCACATGGTAGGACATAACTCTTGGAGGCTGTCATGACCATGAATTCAGTTAATACATCTGTTTTTGTGTTTATTTCCCATATCCATTAACATGTTTTGTTCCTTTGCGATTTACAGCGCAGAACTCTGCCAATGCAGGTTTTGCAAACTTTGATGCATTTGGACAGTCTAGTGGCTCGAGTAATTTTGGAGGTTTCCCCACAGCAAGTCAGTCTCCTTTTCAGCCCCAAAATACAGGTAGAATTCCTAGCACTTTTGATTAATACTTAATTGAAATAATCCTTACCTTTATGTTGGAAGGTACTGAAGTTGAGTTTTTCTTGCATCTGTCGGCTTTAATGCAATCAAGGCATCTGAAGCTCTGGGGAAACTCAAAATGAATTCCTTGTGTTTGGTGTTGATTTTTTTTTCCTTTAATGCTGCTCAGAAGTCTGATTTATGGCACTGTGTTTGTTAGCTCTACACCTGAAATAACTGTGAAAAGAATAAGCTCTCCTGCTTTTAATAAGTATTGAATTGACTCTGTCTTCAAAGAGTATCACTTCAGTAGATCCAAAAGGATGTCACAGTACCAAAAAAGTGTGTGTCTATGCATATATATCGTATATGCACACACTTCAGTGTGTTTGACTTCATGTGTAGAGCCTATTGCTAAGATTTATTTTGCTTTCCTTTAATTTGATCACGCTTTAGAACTTCTGCTTGAGTTTACACTTGCTGTTTGTCTAGATCTTTGGCTGACTGACTTTCTTTTCCTTTTTTTTTTCTTTTGAGTGTGGTGTTGTTTTAAACTTTTTTTTCAAATTTTCTTTCTCCCTTCTTATGTTAACTTTAACCCACACACAATTTCTGGCTGTCCAGCGTTCAGAACGCTTTCATCTAGCTGCAGTTTTGGTGAATTTACTTCAGCTTTTCCTCTCCAGGCTGTACACAGTAAGTTCCACACAGTGGAAAACTCAGCTTGCTTCATTTTATGCCATTGTAGTATAGCACTTCCATTCCTACTGTTGCATATGTTTCAACTTGTTGATTATGCTTTTAGAAAGTCATGTTTCTGTTTTAGAAAGTACGAGTAGTATGAGTGGAATCATCAACCAACTGTTATAAAATGTGATACACTTAATGAAGCAACACATTTAAATTTTAGTACATGACCTGCCTAGATAAAATTGTCTGGACAATGAAGAGATGGAAGCTCATGGTATCATGCTTGATCTGAAGTTCAGTTGTGTGGACCCATATCAGATTTCTAAAATTGATTTATGTATCTCTGGTGTCAGTGGAGACTTGTTATAAAACAGCTGTGTTGTGTCTTCCCCCTCACCTCTTTCCTGATTGGATGCAGTCTAAAACTCTATCTAAACCTGGGCATGAAATCATTCAACTTTTGGACTTCCAGGCACTGTTTTTTGCTTAGGATGATGGCTGACATCTGAAATGACTAAACACTGAACCACTAAGTAAATGGAAATAGTAGCTATTTAATAGCCACACATAGTAGGAAAATGAAGCTTCTGGTTTTTTGAATATTAAATATTAAGACAAATACATATTTTTCCAGTAAGATTTTATTATTGAAATTACTTTTTAACTTCTAAGAAATAGCATATAGTTTTCAAGATGAAATTATGACTGTGTTTTAAAGTGTTGAAGTTTGGGGTGTTTATCCCTGATGTGCAGTCCAAAAAATATATTATAATTTTTTTTTCTGATGACCCACTGAACTTTGAAGGAAATGGGAAGGAGTCTTAAATGTGTAGGATGGGGCAGGCAAACACATTGCCTCACGTAACCACAAAGGGAGGGTTATTGTGTCATCAGTTACAGTTGGAGAGACTTTCTAACTTTGGAGCATTGATCATGTTTAACTTAATTTGTTACAGGTGGAAGTGCTGGATCAGTGAATGCTAATTTTGCCCACTTTGATAACTTCCCCAAATCCTCCAGTGCTGATTTTGGAGCCTTCAATGCTTCTCAGAGCAACGCCACAGCAACTGCAGCCAGTAAAGCTGCAGTGAATAAACTGAATCTTCAGTCAGCTGACAAATATGCAGCTCTTGCAAATTTAGATAATATCTTCAGTGCAGGGCAAGGTATTAAACTTTATTCTTTGCCATGATTATTCTCTGTGTGTATAGTTACCACAAGGATGGCTGTGTTTGTCAAAGTACTGTATTTCAAAATTTCCCTTTCCTAAGTGATCAGTAGAATTTTGTGTCAGTGTACCCTTAATGTGCAAGATATAAGTTTTAAGACATCATTCCAAAAGGATGTCATTACAAGACTGCTTTTTGGGAACCTATTTCCCATCAAGATGAAGAACTCTGAATTAAAATATCTAAGTAATCATTGCTGCAAAAATGAAAGCATATAAAAATACAAATATATATTTTATATTTGTACTAAAACCTATAGTGGATGCTCTGGAATGGAGAGTTGCAGTTGTTGTAAAGAGCTGCTAGAGTAACATTCTTACCTCTCTGCCACAAAAAGGTTTGGCTTTAGTTTTTAATAAAATAGTAGCAGTGATACTTGTAGTGGTAAATAAGGAAAGAGCTAGTTATTCTATTGCTCAAATGTAGTTCTTCTCATATGGTGTGTGAAAACTTCTGTTCTTTTGTACTGTAGAGCTTTGTTCTGAAATTGATTATTTGAGGTTAGATGTTCTGTTAGTTTTCTAGCTGAAGCTGAATGGATTATTTTTCTAGGAAAACAAAAGCTCCGGGGCTGCAGAGTACCTATAGAAGCAGGACGTTTTGCTAATAGCTAATGGCTTGTTAAACACTTTTTCCTCTATGCCCTAGTGCATATTTAATTTTTAAGTCTGCAACCGTCTGTGAACTTTCATTTAGTTCTCTGTTGACAGGACAGAAACTGAAACAGTCTTCAGTACTTTGAATCTGCTTTCTTTCTTTCTAGGTGGGAGTGAGCAGGGAAGTGGCTTCAGCACAGCAGTGTCATCAGCAGGCCCTGCATTGTCAGCCCCCAATCAGTCAAGTGCATCTTCAGACAAGTACGCGGCTCTGGCGGAGCTGGATAGCGTGTTCAGCTCCACAGCCACCTCCAGTAACGCGTACACTGCCACCAGTAACGTCAGCAGGTATGCTGCCAGGGGCTGCTGAGCCCCCACACTGACTGCAGCAACAGCACAGAAGTAGCTTTAAGTCGTTTCTCAAATCTGTTTGTTTCTTATCTAAATGAGGAAGTGATGAATGAGTTTAGAGCTACTACTGTGTGCTGAAACTGCATCTCTTGTTTTAAATAATGGCAGTACTGAGGGATAGCATATTCTAGGACTACTGTTAGCAGAATGTTCTCTTCACCTTTCTAGTCATGACATGCTAAATCTGTTAGATGGTAGCACTTTGCTATGCAGAGTACTTGCACGCATACTCAAAATCATAGGTTCTTGCCTGAAAAAAATTTCAGGTACTTTTAGTGCAAATGGTGCCACCCATTTATTTTCTAGATCACTGAAGTAACAAATACCAAATGCAGTACCAAGCCACTAATAGGCAAGTGCCCCATAGGCTTCTGCTTTTTACCCTCTATATAGTTGGCATTAGCTCAATATTCCTTCTCCTGCTGTTGATGGAGATGGCTTTCCATTGCTCAGCACCAGTGAGAGTGTCTGACCCTGGCGTCAGGGAGGTACATAGAATTCTGCTAACTGCACATAAGTGTTCATCCCCTTTCTTTTACATGCCAGCAGTAACTGTAAATTGTATTTAAATATTAAACAAGCAATTTTGACTTCACTGAATGAATTGTATAAATTATTTCCAGCAATGCTTTTGGAACAGTACCTGTGGCTGCTACTGCACAGACACAGCCTGCATCTTCAAGCGTGCCTGCTCCATTTGGAGGTATGCAAGTGTTACTGACACCCTTTGGGGACTGTAGGCAAGCAATCTACTAATTTTTAGTTGATAATGGTGTACTTTGATACCACTAATACTGAAATTCTGAATGCTATTTTAAAAGTGCTACTGTCAAAATAATTGTTTTTAATGTATTTTCTTAAAAATTACTGATCTTTCATGTAATTTAAAGTATTTGTATATCTTTGTATAAAAGCTGCATAGACTTCATGTGAGTCAGATTGGCTGTTAGAGAAACACTTATTTAATAAAATATCTTTAATCTTTCAGCAACACCTTCCACAAATCCATTTGTAGCTGCCCCTGTTGCCCCAGTGGCACCTTCAACAAATCCATTCCAGACCAATAGCCGAGGAGCAACAGGTTAGGAAAAAAAAATTAAGTGTTTGAGAAATTTTGTTTAAAGAATTGTATTGATTCTTTTTTTCTGTATCTGCATAATTTGTTTCTTAAAGATTTTCTGTATTATCTGTCCCTAGTCCATTTGACATGTTGTGTGGTTGCTCAGTGTTAAGGTGCAATTCTAGGGTTTCAAGTGGTGGCCATAAAAAATGTCAAAATGATCTGTTAGTGCTCTACCTCTTTGTAGTCTGTGTATCACCAGTTGAGTCCCTTCCAAGACTGTAACCTTGGCTTTAGAGCATTCTTTATAGCAGGTAACCCTGAAATCAGGGATCTTGAAAGCCCTTCTTTTTAATTTCTTTCTTTATTTCAAGGTGCTGAAAGCTCTCAAAACCAAAGAGCTGGAGCCAGAACCAGTAAAGACAAGGCTCTTGGGATGTTAGCTCCTCACCAGTACACTTATTCAGTACATTGGTGTCTGATTATTAAAGCATATGTTTAACCTTTACACTCTTTTTTTATATTAATTTTCGGTGGGAGGATTCTGTAGAATCATAATTCCATGGGCAAAACTTAATCACATTTTAAAACGGCAAACTTGTACTTCCTTAAAACTATGAACTTGGATTTAGATGGCTGCTAGGTTATGCTGATTTTCCTCTCCAGAGCTAAATTTTGACACTTTTATCTATTAGCTGGACTTCAACAGATTAAAATCTGCTGATATGAGCATTTTGACACTGAGTTGTGGTTTGCTCAGTGATCTAAGTAGGCTGAGTTAAAAACCGAATTGATAAATTGATAAATTCATGTCTGAAATTAATTCTGTTTTCAGTCCCTTTTGAGATACTGTACAGCTAAACTTGTTCTGATATCTAATGCCCAAAATATCTTTTTTTGTTTATTTTAATCTCATTCCTAAGTGGGCTATTTGGATCATCATTAAGAATCTGTAGCCTCTTTAGACAAATTTCTTTGAATATGGCAACTCTGTCCTTCTCTGTCGATACAGATGTCCCTGGCTTGCTGAGGTTCCAAGCCTTTGGCAGCCATCCTAATTCCATACTAGGTGACAGAGATAATGTCTATAAGTAAAATAATATTCAGCCTCTTTCAGTGTAAGGTGTAAACTTATGGCTTGTCCTTTTATGTTTTCCTCCTGCATGAACGTTTCTATTTAGTACAGGGGAGATCTGTTTTGTAGCGCTTATTTCTGACAGTTTTCTTATACTAAGCTATTGCTGGTCATGCTATTGATGAACTGTTTGGTACCTATATGTGTATTTATTTCTCTCTCTCTCTATATATATATGACTAAGAAATTACTGTTCAAAAGTGTATAAATGATTTGACATTGTCTGGTCTCTTTGTGGCTTCCATAAGGCCTCTCGGGAGCAATGCACTCTCACATATTTCCTCAGGCTCATTTTGGTAGGTGGCCACATTTGGTATCAAGTTTCTTGTGGCTAGTTGTTCTTGCTTGTAAAAGCTTATTGACAGCTATCTGGTTCTCTGCACGAAGAATTGTGGAAGACTTGACTTCTTAAAAATGGAGTGGGTGTGGGTATTTGGCAACTGGGCAGAGGGAGAGAAGAGCATACATAGACATCCTGTCAGGCAACCAAAACAAAACCATTATTGATAACCTCCATGGACACCAAATAGTGCTAATGAGTGACTGTTGAAGTTTCTGCTAACAATAGTTTGATGCCTTTTGGGATACCCCAAGTCCCCTGGTGATTTTGTTGTGTTTCTGTTTGCTGTTTTAGCCAAGTTTGCTGTCGAGTAGCTTCTCTGCTCACTGTAGCTTGAGAACAGTGTTATTACATTAGTTTTGTGTGCACCTTGTCAACAGTTTGTCTGTATAGTGTCTTGCCCTTGAATACTTTTGGGGTAAATTTCTCAACTGATAATTAAGCTGTATTCAATAAATTATTTTATTAGCTTTTTTTAAACAGTTGAGCTTGCATAAAATGTAGCTTGTAACATTTCAAATGAGAAGTCCTGTTTAATTAGCATAGAATACCTGGTGTCTGTATTTGTACCAAAAATCCTCCTATACACTTCTCCTTTCAAGAATAACTCCCAAAAGACTGAATAATGGTTTTGTTACTGTACTTTTGCACCTAGTGTGCTCCTATTTATTTGCTGAAGGCATGGGGAAATGCCTGTGAGCTGTGTGTTCTTTACTTGAAATGTTCAGCAGAGAATCAGATTAAAAGTTTTGGGCTCTTTTTGTTTTAAGTTCTACCTCAACAGTAAGAGGGTTTGCAACAGAACTTTGTGTGCAAATAATGTGCATGGTGAGAATTTCCTTAATGACATTAAAGATGGGATGAAAAATGGGGATGCATGTATCCCTTTGATTTTTTTTTTAATTATTTTATTTATAAACTCCTGTAATGCAGCTTGAAGTAGGAAAATCCTGTCATGATTTTCTCCCAAGGAGAAAAACAGAGGGGCTTAAGCTGCCTGAACCTGCTTGCTTCTTATGTGTACAGACTTTTACCAGAAAAACTAGGGGGAAAATATATGATAACATTGAGAACAAAAAATAATTTCCTCTTCTGAAAGAATATCTGAATGTGCTAGATGTACTGAATTTTAAATAACACCATTCATCTTTAAAGTGGGAAAGTAAATTATGCACCCAGTTGGTGGTGATCCAAGTGAACAAATCAGTTCAGTGGCTGTAGAAGTTGAACCAAACTTTTGTCCAGTCACAGAGGGCTTTAGAAGACTTTTAACATGGCCTTATAGTAATTTGTTCCATGGAAAAAGTGATTTCTTAAAAATAATTGAATGTTATTTTTTGCCTATCAGCAGCAACATTTGGTACTGCATCCATGAGCATGCCGGCAGGATTTGGAACTCCTGCCTCCTACAGTCTTCCTACTAGTTATAGTGGCAACTTCCAGCAGCCCACGTTCCCAACCCAGGCAGCCTTCCCTCAACAGACTGCTTTTGCTCAGCAGCCAAATGGTAGGTCTGCATGTTTTAGATAATCATGTGTAAATCAGAAACATGGAGAAAATGGTCTGTCTATAAGTTGGCAATAATGTGTGGATATTTATTTCTACATGAACTTGACAGTAATGTTGATGAAGGGTTCCCACACTGTTTTGGCTCTGTAGTTGAGCCTCTTGACTTGCCTGTGTGCAACTGTGTAATGACAAAACAGAAATTTGACTAGAATCTCATACTAAAATGGTAAGTATTCCCAGGCTTAAAGGGGTTTTAGGCAAGAAGGGCTGTTTTGGAATGTGTGCAACTCATTATTACACTTTCTCAGACTTCATAGAACGCAGGGAAACGAAAATTGGAAAGTATTTTGTCCCTGAATTTATATGATATCTTAACATTGAAGAAAGTGCATATGTAGAAATTGGGGATTGATGAGTTACAAACAGCTGAAAACAAAAAGCTCAGCCACAGTATTCTACACTTACATTCTTGATAATGTTTAAGTAGGATCAGTCCTGCTGATTCTGCAGTTCAAAATTCCACTTAATTTTTGCAGCTGGGAGCTGCAGCAAAGAACTCTTTGAGTGTTGTTTACTAGTATTAATATTTTTTACTTTTCTTTCCAAGGAGCAGGTTTTGCTGCATTTGGGCAAGCAAAGCCTGTGGTAACTCCTTTTGGACAAGTTGCAGCTGTTGGAGTATCTAGTAACCCGTTTATGGTGAGTTGTTGCATGTCAATGACTTCTGTATGTCCAAAGAATAATCTGTAACACTTAATTTAGAGATACAGAAAGATTTGGGGGTTTTCTTGCTTTTAATAAGGGAAGGCAGCATGTGACTCTCCTAACTACAGCTCACTATTGTGATGATACGCCATTTGTAAGGATGTTCAGATCAATTTTATACATGTTCTCACAGTAGTGTAATTCCAGAGAAGCACCAAAAAATAGACTGTAATATAAAACAGAAGTATTCCCCAGCAGGTTGTTTTCTTTTTTATATATTCTACATTTATGATTTACAATATGGGAAAAAAAAATCTTAAATACTTGCCTTATTTTTCTTCATTCCTTTTCCCCCAGGCTGGTGCACCAACAGGACAATTTCCAACAGGAAGCTCATCAACCAATCCTTTCTTATAGCCTTATAGACACTTTACCCAAAAGAACTCTTATGTGGTCACATAACATCTCTGCGCCTCTTGCACTGTTGTCTTGTTTCACTGATATTAGCTTTAAACACAAATGAAATCTTTAAAAAGTAAAAATAAAAGCCTGCATTGTGTACCTTTAAAAAGTTTTAAAAAGAAAAAAAAACCACCCAACACAAAAAACAAGAAAACCAACCCCCCACCAGGTAATAACGTGCAAAACAGAGGGCTGTGGTAACATCCTTGAACCTGTGAAGTGGCAGGTAAAAAGTAGCGGTATCATGTATATTAAAATTGGCTAATAAGTTATTGCAGATACCACACTCATTATGCTGCAGTACTGTACATATTTTTCTTAGAAAATAGCTATTTGTGCATATCAGTATTTGTAACTTTAACACATTGTTATGTGAAAAATGTTACTGGGGAATAGATCAGCCACTTTAAGGTGCTGTTGTATCTCTTGGAATGAATGAGCTGCATCATTTTAACCATTGGTATTGGAAGTCATGAAGTTGAATTGAAGGTTTGTTCATTTCTCAAAATGTTTTCCTTTCCTAAGAGCTCTTCTATTTATACATGCCTAAATCTCTAATGTTAGAGGGATACCTGTCTGCATAATAAAGCTGATCATGTTTTGCTACAGTTTGCAGGTGAAAAAATAAATATTAGAAAAAACAATTGTGTAGCATTATTTCTGTGCAGCAACATTTATTGGATGAAAATCTACACACTGTGTCTTGTACACAGATGAGGTGTCCAAAGCAATGTTGTTTGAAGGTGAGTTAAGCTTAAAATTTTCACATGACTCACTTGGATATGTTTCTTTGTGTCCTTGTGATGAAGCTTGCTGTTCTAGTTCAGGTGAAGTGACTTGTCACACAGGAGAGTGTTAGGCAAGGTTTGGATTATTTGGATAGAGTATCTGTAATGAAGGGCACTGGAAGCACTGTGGAGGGTAGTTATTGGAGAGAAGGTTTGCAGCAAAAGACCTTATTATGGGTAACTAATGACAGGCCCTGAACAAGCCTTAGTTGTGATCTGAACAGAATGTTTAAGAGCAGGTCAAGGTACCACAGATGTAGTAGCACTCTCTTTATTAAAAACTGATACATATCAGTAAGAGCTCTTGTGGAATATTAAATTTGTATTTTTTTTTTTAATTTACAGAAATATTCCCTGCCATAGTAGAGTGAAATTTGTAGAGGGAAAAAATGTCTGGCTTGTCTTCTCTGTAACAGTAATAAGGTTCAAGAAGAATATAACTTCATTAAAGTAGTTGGTTATGGTGTTTTATAAATAGAGATAATTTGGCTAAAGTTCAAGTGTAATACTGGAATTAAGCAAATAATGTATATTGTGAATACATAAACTGCAAGCTTAAAGGTTTCTGACCAGCTGGAGAACAGAATTCTAAGAGTTTTCAGGATAACAGGAATAAATGAGATTGATTTTTTTGAAAAAGGATGTGCAAGTCCATTTGAGATAAACACGAAAATTCTTCAAGGTAAGACATTTCACTTGTAATTGACTGAATGTTAGATATGTTGTTCTAGGGCATCTAAAAGGCTTGACCTCTGCTTGTAAAAACATTTATGCTAATGCTTTTGACTTCTGCTGACTGCCTTTGGGTATTATAATTTTTTTGTTTGTTTTTGTTTTTTAAACTTCGGAGATCCCAAGCAGGAGACAGGCAGCTCATAAAACAAGCTGCCTGTAGCAGCTTTCCGTACTTAAATGTCTGGTTTTGTCCTGTTGGCATATTTAAAACAGACTTGAAGTCTCTCTTTTGTTTCTGATGGAGACTGCTGGACAGAGTGTGGTGTACAGTTTAGTTCCCAACATTCTCTGGGGAATTCACTAAACAAATCTCAGGCAACTGGATGTTTGGAGGGTATTAGTGACACATTTACTTTCACCACTGTATTTTAGCACAGTGTAAGTATTTGTAATTCTTCCCTGTTTACCAGCCTTGGTTGGTCCAGATAGTAACAGGTAAATGCAGTAGAGAGTGGGGAACTGCAAGGGTTCAGCAGGGCTTGTGGAACAATGTGTAAAAATGCTTAGTGCAGAGAACTGGACTAAATCAAAGATACATCTTGTCAATGAGATGAACAGTGCACAAGAGCAACAATTCTGTGCCCTCTTCACTTATATTGGTGTAAATTAGGCTTTGGGCAAGGACTAATGAGATCAGCATCTATAGAAATTGTTCTAATCCAAGTATTACTGCTGAGATACTGAAACTGATTGAAGTATGCAAGGCATGTAGTATAGAATATGCTGTAGAAGTAGTGGAATACCTTATTTTTCATAACTGAGTTTAATGCAGGTAAAATGCAACTTTTACTATACACAAACATACCTCTTTAGTCTGTGTTCACTAATTTAACACTTGTCAAATTCCAGTTAAGTAGCTGAAGGAGATCTTGTATTGTTTTGAGTCTTCTGTATATTAAGCATAAACTAACACCATAGGTGTTTTATTGATTAGGTTTTAAAAATAGCTTTATTTACAAAATGAATTCTTGACCCCTGATTTAAAATGTTTTTATCTTAGAAATCTCTGCAGTTGTTCCCAAAATTGTCCAGGCAAATAGTGTAGTTGCCTAAAAGCTGTATTTTTATGCTTTAGCATCAAAGCATTTCACTTGATAACTTTAGGCCTCTTATACAGAAATTAATACGGAGACTGTCTAGATTAGACTTTAATACTAAAACACCAGCTTTTACAATTGTAAGAAAATGCAGGAACATCCTGAGTTCTGTAAGGCATGTGTGGTGTCCAGGTACTGCAGTTCAAAATTTAATGGAAATATCCAAGCACCATGTTGAAACAAATGCTGAGGCAAAAAATAGTTTTAAGAACCTCCCCCCCACCCCCAACTTCAGATGGTATTCCTGAAAGAAAAGTGTATGTACAATGCTAGGATTCTACTTTCTTGAAGGGAAAGGTTACTGGGACATAAAGACAAGCTCAAGTAGCTTTTGAAAGTATGTTCTGAAAGAATTGATGATTTTACTCTGTGAGATGAATTGGGTCAGTTAATTCTGAGTCTTGACAAATTTCTAAGCTGTGACAAAGGAACACAGTGGGATTTAACTGCTGTGTGATGCACTTGGGTATAAAGTGGACCTTATTGAACAGCTGGAAGAATGTGCCCTAACTAGCTTTAGTCATATTTAAACTTTGAGTAATGTTATTAAAGACTGCCCCGTACAGCATTTGAAGTGTCTTCCCATGAAAAAATAAGTTAGTTTAGGAGGTTCTTTGCTTCCCAAGAGAAGTGTGTGTGGGCCATGGCAGTTGACAGACGTGTAATGCATGTGCTTATCAAGGCAAACACTCAAAGAGAAGGTCGGTGTGTTTTATTCATACATCTTCAACAAACTCAGAGAAAAGCTGTCACTGCATCAGTAGCAGTTAATCTGTATGTAATGACATGTTTTCCTTACAGTCCTGTAACTTCACATTTCTGAGCAGTGCATTGTCTGTGTGGAATCAAAATGCCTGCATTTGGCCATTGGTAAATTAAACCAACAGTATTGCTGTACTATATTACATGGTAGCAATCCATCTTATCATACAGAAATAGCAATTTTGGAAAAAAAAAAGTGATTTAGATATTTGTTAACTTGCTTAAAAAGTATATGTTACAGCTTCCAGTTGGAAAAGTTTTCCAAGGGCCTCTCTGACAAGCTTTCCATCAGGTCACTGCTACTTTAGATTGCCTGGGCATGTCTGAAGCTCTTATGTCAGTAACTAAATTGCCTTAAATTCAAATACACAGTTGAAGGGAAGTCCCAAGGTTGTTCTGTAAGTTCCTCTGGTGTGAGGTTCAGTTCAGGCATCTGTATGTACTTGTGCTCGCTGAGCATTAATAGAATTTTGTGTCAGATCACTGAACTAGAAGACTCTTTGAGGAATGTTTATATTAAACTGCTGAAGAAGAAAATGGACCAAATGCATCATCCCATTGACAAAGCTCTCTGTGAAGCCTGCTTCAGCCTGGGCCAGTTTTGCTTGATTGAATGATACGTTTCTCCTGATTTGTTGTCCAGATGATGGAGCCTTCTGCCCTGCTGCTTGTAAGCATTGTTTTTGTCTCAGTTGTTAATGGGCCGTGCTTTCAGCAGCCACACTTGTATTTCTGCATTTGATGGAAATAATGGTGTACAAGCTTCTGATCAGGAAAATTCCAGTTATGATTGTGAAGTAGCTGCCATAAATGAGAAACTGGGAAATGGAGGTGGGGAAGGAGGAGAAAAGTTATTTAATAGCAAAAGCAGTTTTTGACTCTTAAGGGGTGTCCCTCCATCGGTGTTTTCCCTTCCCTGCCACCTGTGCCTAGAATGACCCCATCTTGAAAGGCCTCAAGAAGTCTGGACTGCTTGACTTGACACGATAGGAATTCTGAGGTTGTGAAAGGGGGAGATAATGTTGTGTTATGTATTTCCCTTCCCCACCTCACTAAGGGAGGGCAGCTGTCATTCACTTTCTCTTCTCTCAAAATATGAAAGCTAGAGCCTTAGCCTCATTCACTGTCTATGTTTAAACTAATTTTAAAAATTTAACTGGAACTTCTGAGAGTTACAGTAACTTTAAGGTGCATCCACTGAAACTATGTAACTTAGAAATACCCTAGTAATAGACCCATAGATTGCCTTTCACCTTGCTTCCTGCTTCTGGTTAGGGTATTTTGACTATAAACTTGTGAACAGTAAGCCCTTAATTTAAAGAATACCCAGAGTAATAGGTGGTCATCTTTCCCCTCTGTTCTGTGAACATATTCATAGAGTAGTTTCTAGTCATCCCAGTATTGGGAGGTCTAGGGGACAAGCAGGTTGTAGTAGTTTACACCAGTTCACTTTAAATGAACTTTTTTCCAATAGAGTAACTTTGAGCTTGGACATTACCAAAGGCTAATCTTGGACTAGAACCTGCTTTCAAAAGAGATCAGGGGAATGACGTAGTGGGACTCAGTGGCTTACCTGAGTGCTGATATCCAGTCCCAGACCTCTTGAATCTACTACAACAATAGTTAAAATGGTCTGAATCACCAGTGCAACAAAGTTGTTGAAGCCAAACATCAAGGCATAACGCTCCATGCTGAGGTTGACAGCAATCTGAAATCTGACAATGAATGCACAGGTTCACAAAACTATGGAGAACGAAGATGGATGGATGCACTTTACTTATGGGAACAGTTTAAAGTGCAAAGTGCACTCTTCAAAGGACAAGGTCACTTCAGTCTTGGCTATTAAGCTTTAATGATTTCATTTTGGCAGAAATTTCTTGGTTTTTTCTGGCTTTGTGACTTCTGTGCATCCTATTTACCCTTGACTTGAGTGAGTATTTTTGCATAATACCTGTGTATCTTCATTGGATCACTTAAAGAATACTCATACACTGATTGAACAGCCAAGTGCAGAAGCTACCTTGTTCTAACTTGGAGAGTACTATGGTAATGGTTAGGTTATAGAATGTTAACCAGTTTTATACAGGCTAGAAACAATATGTGCTGCTGTCATAACCTATGTCAATTTATATCTAGGGAGATGTCCAGTAAAATTTTAATAACAAATTTTGATTTAAATCAGTTTAGTTTGAACAGTTGTGTGTTGTACTTACGTTGCTACTGTTATAAGGAGCATATAGCAAGCTTTAAATGCAAGGTAACCAGCATAACATGCCCAGATGTTGTCAGTGAAGTGCATGAGAAGCAGAGAGCCAGCATCCAGTGCAGAGAAAATTCCCAGAGCCAGTTCTCCAGTGACATCCCAGTTTACTTTGACATATCCAACTGCCATGGATGTTGCTGAACCTAAAAATTGAAAAGTAGTAATTAAAACTCAGAAACAGTATCTTTGAGAGCCATTGCATAACTGTCCTTGGGTCATGCCAGGAGCTCTTCAGTCTTCGTCACAGTGGGCTTTGGTAATGGTGTGGATTGTATTTCCTGTTAGCAGTGTGGGAGTCTTCCATTAGTTTGGATGTTTTCCTCCTTTAGACCTTTCATTGACTGAAGTGCTCTGGGAAAGTGCCTTATGCCTGGGGCTGGAGGCAGCAGTGCACAATCTATTGTTGTTGCTCCATTTTTGGACAACTGAGCAAAGAGAAGAACAATCCCACCAAGCATTTTCTGCCAAAATATGCATAACGAGTTAAGTTACTTCATGTGAAGTTCTTTATGGAATGAAAATCTGTAACACCTCATGCTTGCTTTTTTTTTATGGAAGTGTCTTTTCCATTTGTGGTGCAAAGCCTCATGAACTGCATTTGTCAATGCCTTATTGAGCATCACCCTTACTTGAGTCTATTACAGTCTAGCAAATCCCTTGTTCTCAGGCAGGCTAGCACAAAAACTGGACTTTGTTTGCTGGTTGTATGTGCTCTTCATCAGAATTCTAAAAATTGGAGCAAACCAAGCCCTTTAGTCCATCCCTGCTATGAGCAGGTTCCCAGAACGATGAGTGCCTTCTCTACTCTGAAATTGTGTCAAGTGCCAGAGGGTCTAAATGCAAGAAAGCCTCTGGGAACACTACTCAAAGCAGTTGGAAGTTCTGGACTAGCTTCAGTAAAATGGATTTTCATGCTTATTGCAGGGAGGAAAAGTAGACTGACAATTTGCTGTGGAAGTGTGAGATACAACTCCTGGAATGAAGGGGGAGACAACTGTGTAAATGGGAGCTCAAAAAGGAGGATGTATTTGTGCTGCACAGCTGTGTAAATGAAGTTTGACTTTACCCATATCTATCTCTTGGGAAATGGAATTTGGGTGGACCCGATAACTAATGAGAGGCACAATGGCTGAGGTTGGAAGAGAGATGGAGATCATCTGGCCCTGCTAAAAGCAGAGTCAGCTAAAGGAAACTGCTCAGGATGGTGTCTAGGTTTTGACTCAAGGATGGAGAGTCCACACCTCTGGCCAACCTGTTCTGTTTTAAATCAGGCTTGGAATAAAAGTGTTCTTCTATGTTTAAGTGGAACTTTGCTTGGTTATGTGCCCCTTGGCTCTTGTCCTGTCACTGGGCACTGCTGGGAAGAGCCCAGTTCCATCATCTTTGCTCTTCCCCTTCAAGTCTCTACGCACATTAATAAGATTCCTTCTTTTTCAATTTCAGTGCTCTCAGCCTTGTCATATCACAGAAATGGTTTCACAGAATATTCTGAGTTGGAAGTGACCCACGAGGATCATCAAGTTGAACTCTCAAGTGAATGGGCCATAAAGGGATTGAACCCACAACCTTGGTCATGGCAAACTTGCCAATCAGGATACAGATGTAGTCACAGAATATTTGTTGAGGAATACTTAGACTGGAATGATTTTTAATCCACTATGTAAATAGACCATTTCACTGTGTGCTCTGAGTAGTATTTAAAGCAGTGTATCAGGTAATATGTTTTTTTAATTCTTAAACTAGCCAGACTGAGGTGTATTTGAGTGAGGAATATGTAAGATGTCATTGCACAGGGGTTTGCTGTGCTTACTTGGGGTTAAATTCATGCTCTAAACAGAGCTGTGAACTTAAAACTCTTAAAACATTTCGGCAGAATGAGGCTCCTCTAAGAAGGAAAAGCTTACTTTTATATGTTTTTCAAGATTATTTTTGAGGAGTTAACTGATAAAGTTTACTAAAAAATCATGCTTTGAACACTGTTTGGGTTTATCTCTCACAGTCTGTTTACTTCCACAGGAGATGGAAAGGCACCAAAGACATAGCTAAGGAATCCCTCAGCACAGGATGGGTTACAAGTACCTGCTAATGATTGCTTACCCAAAAAAGTTGCTATTGCTTCAACAGCTCCGTTGTACACTGCAGAGCTGTGGGAGGGGGCTCGCAAGTCCCACAGCACCTGGACATAGTTCACAACCTGGTTAAAGCCGGCCGTGGCCAGAGCCCACCACAGGGACCAGTAGAGGAGCTTATGGGAGCTGTAGCAATCCCTCAGGTCCTTGCCCAGCTGCAGCAGCACGCTGAGCATGGGGCTGTGAGGCTGGGGCTGGGGGCTCGGGCCCCTGGCAGCAGGGTCGGGGCTCTTTTCCTCTTGGCAGCTCGAGGGCCTGTGGGAAGCGCCCGCAGCCGCCCCTTTATCCGCCCCTGGGAGAGGCTCAGAGACCTCTTTCCTGTGGAAGAACATGCTCCTCTGGGGCATGGGCAGGAACAACGAGCACAGGAACGCCAGGGACACGGAGGCCAAGGTGATGGCGTTGAGGTAGAAGTAGGAGACGTGTGCTAAGGACACCAGCAGCTGTCCCAGCACGGCGGCCACGGTGGCTGCCACCAGAGTGACGCTCCTGCAGTAGCTGGTGACCCTCTGGTAGTGCTGGGTGCTGACCACGCTGTAGATGTAGGCGTAATAGGCCACCTCGGTGGCTGTCACCGTGCCGTAGAAGAATTCCACCACCTGCATGGCCATGACTCCGTGTGCAAAGAGCAGCAGGAGCCACGTGCTGATGAGGCTGATGCCCTGCAGGAGGAGGACGGGCTTGTAGCGCACGTAGTCTGTGAGCAGGAACACTGGGAAAAGGAGCGCCAGGTAGGAGTATGTCCAAACTGGGAGAATCTGGTTGGTAACCTAGAGCAGAATAGAAGAGGAAATATTAAACAATCAAAACACAACCCCAAACCCTCAAACATTTAAAATATCCTTTCTGATGGGTTTTGATGGTGTTATTGCTGGAACAACCTAGTTGTGATGATAGGAAACATTGAATTGTGTGAACAGAACAGGTTTAAACTGCCTTAAGTTACAAGACTGTGACTTTGCTATGTAAAGGGCAAATACAGTGATGCTATGCTCCACTAAAGAAAGAGAGTGGTTTAAAAATTAACTGTAGTAAAGGACTATGAAGAAGGCAGATTTTGATGTGCAGCTGTTTAAAGCAGTCGTAGCTTTGTAACAGAGGTAAGTCTCAGGTGTCAAATCCTATTCCCTACAGCAACTGAAAATGAAGGCTGGTTTTAACTTTTTATGTGAGTCATAGTATGCCTTTGGTCACCTCTTTCCCTTATTAGGTTTGGGAAAAAGAAAAAAAAGCATGTGCCTCTTATAATGGGGGAACTGGAACTGTACCTTCTATGGTTTTTTCCTATTTAAAGTTTAAGAAGTATGGAAGTCTTTCAGTATGTTTACATTGGACTTCAGTACATAGATGCTCTGTAACGAAGTTCCTTCTCTTTACTAAAACTGTTCTGCATTTGGGTTGGAAGGTGCTGTTTGTGGTCACCACTAAAGCTCAGTGCTTGCCTGGGCAGTTTGGGCACACCTGGGGTGGTTATCCCTCTTTTAGATGCACATCACAAAGGGACCTTTTTCTATGACTCTGAGTTGCCTGTTTTGGGGAAGGTCTTGCCCAGTAATTGTGGGGCCTGCTGGGATTTCCATTCCTGATCTCTTGTTCTCTGCTGAAGCAATTAAGACTGGAAAGGAACTGTGGCAAATGCTGGAGGAATGCTTTTTACTTCTGAGTACTGGAGTGAGTTGCATGGTGAGCAGCAGGTTCACTGTGTGACTTCTTTTGTTTCTCTGAATATAGAATTACCTCATGGAATTAACTCACTGGAGGTGAGTTTGGCTGAAAGAGACAGTATCTGTACTATGGTTGTTGTTGAGTTAAGGATTCTTGCCGAAATCAGAATTAAGGCATTCTATGATGCTATTGGTGTGCTTTATATAAGAAAAAATAATGCTTGCCTTTGTGGTTAAAAAAATAATAATAAAAAAGGGGGAGAAAAAAGAAACACCTCCCTGACAACCTAAACCACAAATACCTTTTTTCAGCAGAAACCTTGGGTTCACAGTGTGCTGGTATATTCTGCCTTAACATTTGTTACTGCACATCAGGAATGAGTGTTCTTCATATTAGCTGTATGTGGGTGTAGCAAGCTTGTGTTTTCTAATTTTACTGTTAGCTTCATGACTCAGCCACCTGTTAACCATGTCCCCTTTTGTTGGGAGGTGTAGTCCTGAAGCAGCCAGTGCTGAATACAGGAGCAGAGCAAGGAAACTTGCAGTGCATGCTTTTTTCAAAAAACCCCATTTTTTCTGAATGTGAACCTGACCTCCGCAGGTTAATGAATGCATAAAATGTAGGAAATGTAGGAAATAAGCTTTTTAGCTCATAAGGGGAAGGCTGTTTAACCTTCTTATGATTTGAAATCAATATGTTGCTGTCAGTGTAATCCAAGTGCCAATGTTGCCCCTCCTCTGGGATGGAGAGAGGAACTAGCTGACCTGATTTTGCCAAAAATATCAACCACCAAAGGGGTTTCAAAATCCTAAGAATTTAGGGACTTTAAAGTTCGCACCTCCTGTCAAAGAGGTGACTCCTTACTCTTTTCCAGAAGCATCTTAACTATGAGTCTCTAGATAAAATACTCACACTTCATCTTCCTTTCAGTTACTGCTGTAAGGCCTAATGCTTTAAGCATTTTAGTTACTGCTTAAGAGAATAGTTACATACCTCTTCAATCGTTAGGTTTTTGTCTGGTCCCGTTAGATAGGGGGTGAGAAAAGATTCTGAAGGCCTCATTGTGGTGAAAAATCCATTTGCACAGATGATCACTGTGGGATAAATCCAGCTGTGGCTTACGGCTCCCTTCCAGCAATCCATAGTCTACATGAAAAAAAAAAGCTGGCAAAGGAATGAATAGATGCTCTTCACAGTTGGTAAAAATTCATTTTCAGGTTTACTTTTTAACTAAACCTACACACCCTCCCACCCTCCTTAAGCCATAACCACCCATGAGGGCTGTGGTGGTGGCATCCAGTGTAACTGGGCTTCGGGGGATGGGTGGCAGTGTGACAGCCAAGGGCTGCCTGCAGAGGTGACTCACATGTCTGACTGGTGTGCAGATGTAACCAGACCACTTGTCTCAAGCTCTCCTGCACTGTGCTGCACACCTGGATCTCCTCTTAGGCAGGGGCACCTCTCACAGTTACTCCTGAGGCTGAGATTCTACACTGCAACACATTCTTGGTAAGTGACTAACAGTGTCCTCAACCTCAACATCTTGGCTAAGTCATAGAAAGAATTTATTGCACATATTGCATATTCCTTGAGACAGAAGCAGTTGACCAAATCTGGGACTAGGAGTGGGTCTAAGCTGCACCTAGGCTCCTCTCTGAGAGGAGTTTAGAACCCACTGACTTTGTGGGAGGGCCTGACAGTTTTACCTGATCCTGTCCTTTCTGCACTAAGTCAAGCACACCTTCCTGCTGAGTCTTGTTAAATCACTGTCACATTTACCACTGAACTTTGTTACATCGACAAAGGCCATTGTTGCTTCTGTCTTGTGAGTGAAGTGTGTGGCTTCAGCTGTGCCACGTGCCTAAGCCAATGTTCCTCTCACTGAATGTGCCTGGGATCACAGCTGCAGCTTGTAAATGAGCAACTGGGATCAAGGTGCATGGGCCCTGGTAAACTCTGTATTGTCTGTCCAAGGTTGTTCTTAGTGACGTGCTTAGGGCTGAGTGGCTGTGCTCTAGCAGAAGAACAAGGTTTCATTACAATCTCATTTCTGAATAAATGAGTGGGTGAATTCTGAGATTAAAGCTCATTCTGTGTGCTCAGGAAGGTCTTTTTTTCTGTTGATCTGCAGCCTGAGTACTTAGTGACACGATGACAGTGCAAGTGTTCTTGATGACAATAAAAGCCATCAGGCAGCTCAACCCATTGTGAGCTCAGTTTCTTCAAAATGCTTTAATACTAATCGTGTTTCTTGCACTCCAGTCATTGGAGAGGGTAAAGAAAGATGCAGAAACTACCTGCTCATGATACCTGCTCAGACTTAGAAATACTGACTTCTCTTTTGGAAGTGAGGACCAAAAGGAAAAGGAGACCTGTTTCTTCACTGTAGTTGGCAGCAAAAAGAAGTCTAAAGAGAATTGTTTTTTTAAGCATGTTTTACTTGTTTTGTATTAAAAAGTCTGTTTCACTGATCCTGAAAACAAGTGAAACAATATTTTCAGTCATAAGCAAATGAAAGCAAAGCACTAGCTGATGTTTAATCATGCTGTTACAAGCTGTTTAAGTTGTTGAATTCCATTCTATAGCAGGCACTTTTTAAAAGTGCTTCTGCTTGTACTGTGAGATTGTATTGGTTAAAAGTTAGCATAAATTTTATGTTATGAAGATAATATTTCTGTGACCTCAGAGGAGTGTTAGAAAAAGCAGCCCTAACCTTGAAACATGATTTAAAAGAATTACCTCTGTCATCTTTTTCTTACAAATAATTGTAAATAAAATATAGCCTCTAGTATCTTTAACTCAAGACCTGATTTAAAATGTTTTGATAAAAATATAAAAATTAAACCCCGGGCTGATCAGTACCATCTGCATAAATCTTGCATCACCTCCAAATGCACTGAGCAGGTGAGTAACCAGCACATTCCCAAATAACTCCAAAGGTGATGAATTACCTGTCAAAGCTCTGGCTGTGGTGCATTTCCTGTGGATTCAGGTGCAGTTCTTCCTAGGATCACTTTGTCTTGCAGAGAAGTCAGAAACCACCCTTTAGAGTTGGTGGTAGTCAGAAATTTCTGTAACTTTTTTTCCAAAAAATTCTTTCTAAACTTGATAAAATGTTACCAGAATTTAAATAACAGTAATAACTTATCATAGCTGTTCTTGCTTGCAGAACTTGTCCATGAAGATTGCAGGGAAAGCATTCTTTACTGGTTTTGTCAGCAAACTGAGTTCTATCTTTAAGATAAAACTATAAGACTCACAGTAGCTAATGATTAATAAAACTTGTTGTGACAAGAAAGCAATCAATGATTGCATTCTTTATGTTAATAAATACCTTTAAAAGCTCTGGTCTCTGATTCATGGGAAGAAAATGCACAAGTTTTACAGTTTGAGCTAACACTATCCCTGTGCATAGTGCAGCGGCCTCTGGGCTTGTGGGGTCTCCTCTGACTGTCCTGGCTTTGCTGGGGCTTTGGGAGGTAGGACATCAAATGCCTCATACTATTAGTTGGCCAGGAATTACTTCTATATAGGGACAGGTCTGTCATTTAAGGACAAATGGACAAGACAATAAGCTTCTAAATCCAGGTTCTAAGCTAAAAAATCAACAGGCTTGTTTCAGAGGGATGCTGCTACTTTGCTTTCCTTTACTCATTTTTTTTAGACTGGACTGCCTGCATCTTCCACAGTTCATCAGAGCTGGAGTTCATGCTGAAGCCTGTTGGTAGGACATGCGTTGATCCTGGCAGCAGATGAGGCCCTGGCAGGAGAGGCCCCTTTGTGAGTTCAACAGAGCCTGGTCTGGTCCTGCAGGTGTGGAAGGTTTCCTCAGTGCTCAAGTGTGTGGTGCAACCAGGCAGGCAAGTGCTCAGGGGAGCCAGGCTTGCCTCTGCCCTTCATCCTCTTCCCTGGCCAAGAGCTTCTGAGTCATGGAAAGAACCTTGGGAAGGGCAGGGGCGGGCTGAAAGGGGCTGCTGGCTCATGTTGCTCTGGTAGCCCATAGTTCTTGGGCAATACCTGCATGCTTTGAATACAAACACTATTTGTTCCTTCCTTGTTTGCTCAGACTGGCCTTATCAGCTTGCTGGACTGTATCTTCATGGAAGATTTGTGCCCAAACCCACTAATGTTTCAAAGGTAATTAGTGTTTCATTTAGAGGGGCTTGCAGCTATGGGGAGGAATGTGCCCAGCTCCGCAGTTCCGTGTTTGCTAACACACCGGAAGAAAGATAAACAGCACTAAAAGCTGCTGGGAGAGGTGGATGTGTCCGGACTTTCCTTTTCCTGCAGAACTAGACAGCCTGTGATTTCAGCCTTGCTCATAACCTGCTCAGTCTCAACCATCTCCTCTCCAGAATGTGTGTGTGCAGGTACATGGACACACAGGTACATGTGTACATCCTGCTCTTTTAGATGAAACCTCTGATTGCTGGGTGAGTTCTGATTTGCAGCTGAAAACCCAGGATAACAAAAGCCTAACACTCCTAAGAGCTGCCCTCTTCCTCCCCTATTTCCCCCATAATGCTGCCTACCACCTTCCAACTTCAGAATCATTATTTTGGAGATTAGAGAGGAGGAATGGATTATTTTTTCTTTAAAGTCTTATCTGTTTTCTGAAGATGGTATTCTCTAAAGCTGCAAGCCAAATACATTTTGTCTTCTTGGTTCCTTTGCTCCTCAGTGACATCCCTCAGACACAGAGAGCAGTAAGCTCTAGCTAGAACACTCGAATGTTTATGGTTGGTTGTACCTGCTTATTTTAGCTCTAGTCTACTGAGCTAAATGGCGTTGTGTTTTTTAACAACAGCAAAAAGTTTCACATGTTGTCGATTTCTTTCCGTTTGTCAGATATTGCATGGAAATATTTGTTAACTTTCTGTACCAAAGGCAGTCTGAGGCCATGGAGGTGAAAATACAAACTTCTTTTTTTAAATTTAAACACAAACTCTAGTTAACTTCTAGTCCAGGACTGACACCTAGTTCTAAACTGAATGTCTCAAAAGGAGATTCCTTCTCACAAGGAAGAATAGGAAAAACAGTCCTTGCACTGCTGGATCCTGTCCGTTTCTTCAGGCAGGACCATCATGCCCTTGGTTCTGCAGTAATAAAAGATACTCACTGCTCAGTGGAGACTGAGTTCATCTCCCAGTTTTGTGATTGCATTGGTTAAACTGTTCTGCTTAGAGCCAGTTTACAACAGAGAATGCCTCTACAATGCACAATAATAAACAAAAAGCCTAAAAATATTAGCCAGGATCTTCGTTTTGTCAGATCCTACTGATTCTTCTTGTGACTTGAAACAAATTGTTTCTGTCCTGCCTGCCCTCACCTCTGGGCACTTTATCTAGTTGCAGTGTGTAACAGTAGTATGAAAAGCAGGTATGCATGAACAAATGATAGCTTGTGTCTCTACAAGAAAAATATTATTCTATAAATGCTAAGTGATTTTTATTAGTTAGATGTAGATATTGGAAGCTAGAAACAAACAGCAGTACAGAAATAATTTTAACATAAGGATATAGTTCATATTAAATTAGACATTCACTATGCAAATCAATTTCTAGTCTCTTTTTTCTTCTCCTGGACTGTCTTTTGGACTAAATTAGCTTTAGGACTTGAAGCTTCTTGACAAACTCTGAGATGCTGATCCTGCCAAATTCTTGGCCAAGATCAGTGGACCTCCCTCACTTGGCACTCAAACGCACACATGATGCTAGCTGTTTATTTCAGTTGTAAATCTTCTTGGATATTCCTGTTAATCTGGAATTTTGCTGTGTGGAATCAGCTATATTTCTCCACAATGTACTTCTCTGGTTTTAGTCTGTGCTACTTAAGCCCCTTGATATTTTTTATTTTTCTGCTGAAAGAGGAAGACAGTCAGTCCTGAATTTAAATTTACTGGAATCACAAGCAAAGGAGGGGTGCTTTTTTTTTTTTTTTTTTTTTTTGGACTCTGAAGTTATTTCCTTCTCAGCAGAGGTTGCTGTTCACTGGCTGTGAAGCCAGTACAGTGTTTGCAGCTCTCAAATGTGGGCCAAGCAACAACTGTGGTGTAGCAGTGGTGCAGTGAAGCTCCCGGGACGGGTTGTGCAAGCCCTGCTTTCTGCAGCCTGTGGGATGAGGCAGGAGGAGCCTGCCCCCATCTGCCAGTACTGGTGTGAAAGAATATAGTGATGGAAACACTTCCTTGGTTCAGAATGAGGGCTGTGCAGAGGGGGTCAGACCCTTCAGCCACTGCATCAGCAAATGTGATGGAAGCAGCTTTGCCAGCACCGCATTCAGAGCTACAGTGAGCAGGGCAGGGTGAGCTCTGCTCTCTGCTGTCATGCACAGGGGGATGCAAAGGTGGTTGCTCTGATTCTGTGTATAAATTACTGCCCTTAAGCTATTTATAGGCACGTAAATAAGAATCTAAAGGAACTTATCTTTTTTTCTTGGCAGAGTGCCATTCTGGTGAGCTCTCTGCTGGCATATGTTGTGCTGAAGTGCTGGAATGATTCAGCGTAGCTTTTCAGGGCTGAGTTGAATGTTCTTGCACTGCTGTTGCCTGCATGCTGCTCTTCTTCTCTGCTGGGAGCCCTTCTCCCAGGAGGGCCTGGCCAAGGAGCCTGCCTGCCTGCCTCCTACAGCCGTGTCATGGAGCTTGTGACAATTTGCTCTCTTGACTCGTGCTCAGACTGGTTCAGATGCTCTGTGCAAGATCTCACTATTTTCCTTTGGCATTTGCATGAGATCAGCACACAAATGCTTCTGATCATGAAAATCCCATGTATGACTGTGAAGTAGCTGCCATAAATTAAAAACTGGGAGAGGAGGAGAAAAAGGCAGAACAGTTAATAAAAAACATGTTAGAGAAATGCTGCTTCTTTGAAGACGACAGTCACTATTTTTCTTGTTTTCTGGCAGTTTCTCCATGTTTGATAATTTGCTTTGTGATTAAGCAAAATCTCAGCTTTTCAAGTAAACAGCAGATAATTGTGAGATGAAGAACTGCCCTTTTCTTCCTTTCCTTATGCCTCTAACTAAACGTCAGATGGGGAGAGGAATAAGAACAGGATTTTTTTCTATCAGTGCAAAAGGTAGAAGTAGCTTCATTACCCACGTAGTCATGAATAATCTATGTGAAGAGTCTGAGTTCATCCTTGGTTTAGCACATTTCGGTGCTGTCACCACAATGGCTTCAGTAAATACACTGATTTTATATCAGTATTTCCAACAACAGCGGCAAGGCTTTCTATGAAGTCCTACATATTCCTGTTCTTAATTTTAAAGTCAATATTTCTGAGTCAATCTTTACTCTTTCAAAGTCACTTTTGCTTTCTCTATGCAGAGTGGGAATAGCTTTAGTCTTCTTCAGATCCATTAGAGTAGACAGCTGCCCCAGCTGAGAGCCCATCTGAGAAAATGCAGAAGTCAGTAGGATTCAGTTGACTTCAACATGAGTGAAATTGGGTTGACTGAAGCTAGGGACACTGTTGTGAGATAGAATATCCCATCCCAAATTAAGGGCCCAAGGTATGGGCAGAAGACTCTATCCTACATGTTGAGATACAGACCAGGTTTGCTCCTGAGCTGAAATTAGAAGTTACTTGAGATGAAATAACTCCGATAATCCAGACTGTGTCTCATAGTCTTGAACTCCCATTCTGCATCTGACAAAATGAGTCAGAGCTTTTGGGAAGAGAGGATGTTGTTCAGTGTCCTATTAACTACCAAAACTGGTCAGTCAAAACATGCTACAGATAGCATGGCCTGGTTAATTATGTTCTGGTGTAAACCCCTTTAAAAACAAAGACCAGCATCTTTAATCCTAAATGCATTAAAAGCAAAAGGGAAGAATGATGACAAATGATGATGAACAATGGCAAGGGAAGAACAAGATGTCTGGATTTCTACAGAGGAAAGAGGAATTAAGTTGCCCTTTGGCACAGGAATTTCTTTCTTGGTAAACTTTTGAAGGTGACTTGGCTGAGCATTAAATAGGAAGCAAGGTTACAGCACTTACTTGAGTCACTATGTCCAGTCCCAAACCTCTTGAGTCTACAACAACAATTGTGAGAATGGTCTGAATCAGCAGGGCAATGAAGTTGTTGAATCCAAACATCAGGGCGTAGCGTTCCATGCTCAGATTAACGGCGATCTGGAACCTAATGGGAGACTGGCAGGTCAGTCACTTCCCACTGGGAAAGTTACTGCTGTCTATCAGTCGATGAAGAGAAAATGATTAATGGAGATGGTGCATCAAGGACAGAGGAAATGGTGCTTCATTTGGTTGTTTGGTTCCTTGCTTTCTCTAAAAAAAGTCAGGGGTACCACAGTGTATTTTAATGTTTTTTTTGAACCGGCATGGGCTGCTTTTCCAAACCACGCTATCAGGTGATCAGGTAGGATGACAATCCTCTGTACCTTCCCCTTTTGTTCCTTTGCCTTCACAGACTGTGCCAGACAGGCTGTGAAGTGTCCATGGCTGGAAGCTTTCAGAGACCTGGCCAGGCAAGGCTGTGACCTGCTCTGGCAGCAGTTCTGCACTGGCTGGGAGGTTGGACTTGAAGGTCACTGTGGGTATCTTCTAACCAAACCTTCTGTGGTGGTCACATTTTGCTTCGTGGCTTGACAGTGGAGGTAACATGCTGCTTATTTCTGTCAAGAGCCTGTGGATTTTACTTACAGTATCTTTTACTATACAAACCAAAGGATTTTATTCCTTCAGGACTCATGTTTCAATTATTTTAGCTTGGGGTTTTTTTGCAAGATTTTACTTTGGTTTTTTTTTTTTTTTTCAGAATATATTGAAGTAGTCCAAGTGTAATTCACAATAATGTAGTAACAATCTACCAAAAGGAAAACAAAGGGCTCACTTGGCTTCCTTCAAGATAGGCATAACCTTGCCATGCATTGTAATTTGGGCAGCTTTTTAAAATGGTATCTAATTAATTTTGGGGCTTGACAAAAAATGCATCTAGTGTTTTTGTTAATGAAATAGTGTGGTATGTCTAAAGACATTCTAAGCAATAAAATGACGGGAGCAAAAATCTTTTATATTTATTACACAGCATAAAATATTTGTTATTAATATTATTTATATATTTCTATTTCTGACAACAGAATACCTTGGTCTCCTAGAGATCTTGTCTGAGTTTATACATCCAGTGTTCCCTTTCATTCCTTCTTTACATCTTCATATCAGTAAAGATTATATGTATGAAAGTATGTTGGGGAACACTCTATGTTGAGTCTTTTCCTGCATTCATGCAGTTCATAGCATGCTAAAAGGTTTATTAGAAGGGGGTCTAGACATATGGTGGTCCTGAAGGATGGCTTGTCCCCTACTGTTCACTCTGCATCTTTCTTGCCAAGAAGGAGCAAAATGGCTTCTACATTTTGCTGTAAGTAAATGCCTTTAGTAATAAAGTTACCTTGTACTTTGTTTAATTTCTGCTTGGATAATGTTTGATATCCTTTCGACAATTTTTCTTTCCTGGTTGTTTGGAAGAATGAAAACAACATAACCAGACGTTTAAGCATCCTTGCCCTTATCTGAACAGTTATGTCTAGCATTAGGTCAGCTACCTCTGAGGAAAAGGATGCCCAAAGCAAACTTGAAGTAAGGTCAGTATTCTGTACATGATGTTTCATACTTACGTTGCTATTGTCAGGAGAAACACGTAGCATGCCTTGAAAATGAGATAGCCAGCATAACATGCCCAGATGTTGGTAGAGAAGTGCATGAGAAACAGACAGCCACCATCTATTGCAGAGAAGATCCCTAAAGCCAGTTCACCAAAATGGTCCCAGTTAATCTTCATATATTGTACAAGGAATGATGTTACTGAGCCTAGAAAAAAGAGAAAAAACATGTGTAACTGTTGTATCTGTTCCACAGCTTGTATGACCAAGTCTTGCCAGGCTCACATGCTGAAAGGCAATGCTGAATAATGAAGCAGAGTAGTCTGAAGTTTGAAAGCATTTCTAATGACTTCTGCAGCTGTGCAGATGACTGGTCATTTTAAGACAACTGCATAAATCAAGTCTCTGCCATTCCATCCTTAGTGTTTTATTCCACTTCACAGGATAAACTGTGATGTAGAAGGATTCATTATTTAGCTGTCTGTACACAGCATGTATCTCTGGGGAGAGAATCAGGAACATGGTTTGGAGTTCAAGAAGGAAATTCTTCCAACCTCTCCTAGCTGGAAAGAGAACACAGCTAGGCTAGTAAACCTTCTGTTGGAACAGTTTATCTCTGTGCACCTCATAGAGGGGGTGAACTGTCAAAAAAGTGAGTTCTGAGGCATCAAGGAAGTATATCCAAGGAAATGAGAAAGGATTGGTTTGCTTTTGGTGGGCCTCCTAGGAGATGCATCTGTAGCAAAGTTAAGCCATCTGACTGCCCATCTAAGGGGTCCCAGACAATTAAAAACATCTATACTTATACACTGAGAAATAAGCAAGTCCACGAGAGGGAAATTCATCAAGGATTCAATGCTACAGGAGGGCTTCTAGTTCATGATTCATTTGGTCTATTTAGTTTCCTGCTGCAAGAGTAGTATCTGCTTCTCTTTAATGACTGTAAGGGTAACCTGAATGACCAGGTGTGGTGTAGATATGTTTATTTTTCATGGTAGAACACACCCCTATGTCTTGTGCAAGTTCTTTACAGCAGCACAGTGTGAGACAAGGCAGGGTGGTATCCTCTGATGTTACCTTTTGATAACTTCGCTTTGCTTGTGCAGTGTGAGCATCTGCTCCTGGTGCAAAAGTAGAATGGTTCACATCAGTAGCATAAGGATTCAATAGGGTCTTTTTTTTCCCTTCAAACCTTTGTATCCTGCAATGACTAAAATTTTTCTTGTTGTCTGGTTGTATAAGGGTATGTCACTAGAAAAACATCTTAAAGAGAGGTTTATGTTCTTTCTTTGTAAAATTTTTATGAAAAACTCTCGTCTGTGTAAGCTGATATCATTGTTATGGGAACAGTGCAATACTTGTTTTGGGGAAAAAAACCACCCAATAGCCACATCCAAAGAAACATGGGTGCCTCAGAATGGATTTACCAGCTAGATGCAAGGTCTTTGTGACTTGTACACTTTCTGCATACTGGTAAGATACAGTTATTTGCCTAGTCCTAAAGAAAAACCAACATAATTCACATTTGAACTGTTGTACATCAAAGACTTAGGTCTGGAATGCACAGGGTGTACACTGGCTCCCTGGAGCACCTGCAGTGGAATGGCACTTTGAAAGTTTACTAAAGTGAAACTTCAGAGGCTGTCATTGTGATCAGTGTTTAAACATTGACTTACTGAGAAACGTTGCTATTGCTTCAACAGCTCCGTTGTACACTGCAGAGCTGTGGGAGGGGGCTCGCAAGTCCCACAGCACCTGGACATAGTTCACAACCTGGTTAAAGCCGGCCGTGGCCAGAGCCCACCACAGGGACCAGTAGAGGAGCTTATGGGAGCTGTAGCAATCCCTCAGGTCCTTGCCCAGCTGCAGCAGCACGCTGAGCATGGGGCTGTGAGGCTGGGGCTGGGGGCTCGGGCCCCTGGCAGCAGGGTCGGGGCTCTTTTCCTCTTGGCAGCTCGAGGGCCGGTGGGAATCGCCCGCAGCCGCCCCTTTATCCGCCCCTGGGAGAGGCTCAGAGACCTCTTTCCTGTGGAAGAACATGCTCCTCTGGGGCATGGGCAGGAACAACGAGCACAGGAACGCCAGGGACACAGAGGCCAAGGTGATGGCGTTGAGGTAGAAGTAGGAGACGTGTGCTAAGGACACCAGCAGCTGTCCCAGCACGGCGGCCACGGTGGCTGCCACCAGAGTGATGCTCCTGCAGTAGCTGGTGACCCTCTGGTAGTGCTGGGTGCTGACCACGCTGTAGATGTAGGCGTAATAGGCCACCTCGGTGGCTGTCACCGTGCCGTAGAAGAATTCCACCACCTGCATGGCCACGACTCCGTGTGCAAAGAGCAGCAGGAGCCACGTGCTGATGAGGCTGATGCCCTGCAGGAGGAGGACGGGCTTGTAGCGCACGTAGTCTGTGAGCAGGAACACTGGGAAAAGGAGCGCCAGGTAGGAGTATGTCCAAACTGGGAGAATCTGGTTGGTAACCTAGAATAGGAGAGGACATATCCGTGTTTTTATTGTTGAGGAAAGGATGTTCATGTATTTTAAATGGTGTTGTAGAGGGAAGTTTTTTCTCTGAAGGAATTCATAAAATATATAACCACAGTGAATCAACATGGGACTGTTGGGCAGACAAATGGATCTTGGATCCATTAAATGGATCTATTATTGATGCAGTCTGCTGCAAACTGTAACCTGCCAGAGCTGGTTAAACTTGTGCTTTTTTTTCCTTTTTAATCTTTGTTTAAAATTTTTAAACAATGTTTTCCCTATCTATCTTCATTACTTCAATTAAAACAAATCATAGAGTAAAATCATACCTCATCTGTGGTCAGGTTTTTATCTGGTCCTGTTAGATAGGGTGTTAGGAAAGGTTCTGATGGTTTCATCATGTAGAAGAATCCATAGAGGCAGAGGATCAGGGTGGGTAAAGCCCAGGTGTTGGTTTTCTCTTGCTTCCAGCAACCCATGGCCTCTGCAGGAAAGCTGAGAGAAGGTTTGTTAGAATGATGATACTGCCCTTGCAAGTGAAAAGAGATATTGTAATTCATTTCTATTTTGTGGTTTTTGATGCTAAGGAGTGCTCTTTAGAGGTTGACAGTTTGAAAAAATTTTTATTTACAATGTTAAAGTGAACTGCCAGCCCTTACATCTGTCTGCTGCTCTCTTTGTAGAAAGTGCATAAAATGAATTGGAAGATCTTTAAGTGGGAGACAAATTACCCTGTCATTCCATCTGCACTGACCAAGATGAACACAGGAAAAGTTACTATCTTCTTTCTAGATAGAAGTGGCTGAAGACAGCTGAGCACTGAGATTTCCCTCAACACCATGACTGATCACAGCCAAGCACCTTGCTGAATGACAGGGAACTAGTTCACTATTGCTGTTTTTTCTCCTTTGCCTCCTAGATATGCATGGCTTTCCTGTTATGGAGAGCTGGTAGCTCTGGAGCCTAGCAGATGAGAGTTGCTAATAAATAGAGAAAGGATGTCAAGTTAGACTCTCATCTGGAATTATCTGCATCAGAAGCCCATTTTGGATACAGACATCGTATTTTCCATGTATAAAAGTGGTCACAGAAGGTTAACAGTCCGTGCTAAAATGAAATGAAGCAGATATTTTTGTTCTTGACACTAGGTGAGATGAAGAAATAAATTAAAATTTGGAACTCTGCTGGACAGAGCCCAAACAGAAGTGAAGAAAATTGAAATTTGGAACTCTGCTGGACAGAGCCCAAACAGAAGTGAAAATGGGTGTAATGGGGGCATGCAAAGAAAATAGACAGCAAGTTAATATCCATATTCATGTTAGTATTGGCAGTGTCAAGAATCTTAATGTGTGCAGTTTATCTTTTGGAGTCTTTTGGAGTTTGCCTATTAGCAGATGGGATTTCTATCACTCTGCTTTGGACTTTTATCTACTTCCATCCTAAAGAACTGTTTTTTTGTTTTTTTTTTTTTTTTTTTTAAGGTAAAAAAAAAAAACAAAAAAAGCCTTTAAAAACGAAGTAGTGTTTCTACATAAACTTTTTTTGTAAAAGCTGAAGAAAGGTCTATTCAGCCAAAACCAGTCATGTCCTGATGAGTACATCACTCCAGGTTGGATGAGCATTTTTTATAGGATGTGATATGTATAGGGCAGTAGACATTATGCATCCTCTTTTCTAACTTCGTGCTACGATAGCACATTTTACTGACAGCCTGATGCACTAAGAAACGTGTGCAGATCAAAGGGAATTTGAATTCCTTTGCTGCATAACAGCTGAAAACACGGGCATTGCATGATTTCCAGCAGAAACGAGCCCAGCTCTGTGTCAGCTCTGCAGTGTGAACCACTAGATGGCAAGGTGACCCCAGCAAGGCAAAACGGGCTCGGGAGGATGGTGAGACACTGAGCGCTGCAGGAAGGATTTATGGCCCTGGTTGCTGAGGGCTGCGGTACCATCAGCGCGCTGTGAGCGCGGCTTTGGGCTGCGCCCTGCCCGGGCTGCTGCTCGCTCAGCCCCCGAACAGCCCCGGCTCTCCTCTCCCGGGCCAATCGCTAAAGCCACACGGCACCCAGCGCTGCGGGAACGCTTCTTGTCTTTCTGACAAAGGCAGCGAGAAGATTGGGGTGGAGAGCATCTCTAGCGCTGTAATGAGAAACATTTGTAAGAGTCAGCTTTGGGACGTAGCCGGGGCATATTTTTCCCTTCCCAGCGTAGATTCTCTGCTCTGGTCTCTTTCAGGTCTCGCCCTGTTTGTTGACCCCCAGCAGGCTGTGTGACACAAGGGCAGCAAGTCTCACGTGGCTTGTCAAAATGTCCCACACCGTGGGAGGTGAGTGGGGCAAGCTGCTGCCTCTGCAGGGCTCGGAGGGTGCTTGTGCTCCCCCTCAGCTGCCCGTCAGTGGCGGGGCTTTGCCATCCTGTGCGAGAACTCGCGGTTTCAGCTGTGCACAGAGCTGCAGGGGTGCCCCCGTCACTGCATCCCTCCAGTGCCAGCACCTGCACTGTTTGGGGTTTTGGCTAGACCTGTACCTCTCATCTGCAGCTGTGCTCTTTGAGGTGCCAGCGTTAGGCTGGTAGGTAAGTCAGGTGAGACTTACCACTTGATTTAAGAAGTTGTGCAGAAAAAACCCTGTCACTGGTGCTGAGCTGGGAAGGGCAGCGGGTTGAGGGCTTTCAGGGACAGCCCACCGTGCCCTTGGGGAGTGGGAGATGGTGTCACCCCACCTGCAGTGGGGTTTGTGTTCACCTCACACCCCAGCCCTTGGCCAGCAGTAAGCCCCCCCAGCCCTGCAGGTGCTGTACAATCCCTCCTTACTGCATTCATGATCACAAAACTCTGACAACCAGAGCACTGCTTTGGTGCTTGAGGGGGAAGAATCCAATTTTGTTACCGGTTCAGTCATCCCATGTGGTCAATTTGTCTTTCATAAATCTAGGGGTTTTTTCACTTTAGAAGAGATTTTAGGATGCCTTGGTGTAGTTCTGCAACAAAAAAATCCTCTGTTTCTTTTTTCCTTCAGCAATTCTTGGTGCCAGAGCTGTTAGCTCTTCTACACACAGCCTAACACAGCCTCCCAGTTCCCCTTCAGATTGCTCTCTTCTTTTCTCCCACTTTCCCCTGTCATTGCAGGATTTCTGATTTCCAAAGTTCATATATAGTCCTACCTTCTGTGCTGGAGCTCTTCCTTTCTTACTTCCAATGGAAAAGCCACCTTTTAGTATTTCCAGTCTTACTTCTGGCTGTCCTGTGTGTATTGCAGCTACTGGACTCTGTCTGGGTTTTGTGCTTTTCCTGCTTTCCTGGTATTACAGCTTGCTCTGACACCTCCTTTGGAATAGCCTCCTGCTGGCTTGCTTTCAGCATCCACGTTCTGCACCCTTAAAGGAACAGCCAGATAATCCTGGCCTGTCTTTGCCCCAAGGCAGCAGTAAATCAAGACCCAAGCTACAGTTTGGTGCCTCACTGGCACAAAATCAACAGAGGTAGCTCCGTTCCCAAAGAATTTTGGATCTATTTGACAGGATAGGTGGCTTGGGAGCCATCTGTGCTTCAAACTGGCCTGTATTAAAGAGGCAGCAGTAGCTGTGCGGGGGTAGTGACAGAGGTGAGGGCGAGCAAATAGCGCTGCTGTGAGATTGGAATGTACCACACTACTTACATGGGGTTTCTAACTATTCTGACAAATTTAATAAGTAAAAAGTAAAACACCCTGCTCTACTTCCTCTAGACTTATTTGCTGGCAAATTTGTTAGTTCTTTTGCTTAGGCAGGTTCTCACATTGCTGCTGAAGATGGGGATACCGCCCTGTAGTCAGCTTAAGAAGATTCTGTGGGACTCACGACAGCAGAGTATACTCTGTGAAATGTACAGATTTTCACAAAAAGTATGTACATAAATCTAGATCCACTCCCACCCTGGTCCCACAATATGTAGGTCTGGAATGAGGGGTGTAATAATTATTTAGGAATATGACCAATAAAGTAGGAAAAATTGTAAATATTTGTAAATAACTGAATTATCCAATCAGAGGAAAGCGGCATCTTGGTTCACACATGGTAAAATGAAACAGCAACTTTATGGACATGTACCTAAATATGAAAAAGGTATGATATTCCTTGCTGGGTCAGATGAGTGTCCCAGCTCAGCCAGTCCTTTGTCTTCACTCTTGGCCAGATTTTGCAGCCTTTTTGCCTTCTACCCCTCAACAGTCAATATTACAGGATCAGTGACGTTAGAGGGGCCAGCCCTGCCTCTTGCCTTTATAATTTGTTGGCCTTTGTCCATGAAACCATCTCCTCCTGCCTAGGACAGTGCTGTGTACTTTCAGAGTCCCAGCTGGGAGGGAGCAGTAATGATCACCTTGTCCTACTCCCTGCTCCTCCCAGGACTATCTCAAACTGCACCTGGTGACTCAGTGCGTCATCCAGGCTCCCTGTGAATGCTGGCAGCTGCTGTAATGTGTGTGAAACTGATGCATCAATGGAGTGGAAGAACTCCTCTGGGCACTTTCCCAGCCATCAGTCTCTGTCTGACACGGATCCCAGAGCTATCTTGGTTCTATAGACCCTGTAGCTATGGGAGGTGACAGCCCCTCTGAGAGAACACTGTGTATGCCTGCATTTGGTTTTACTCTCATGAACTCTTGCTAAAATGCAGAGAACCCTTGAGGGAAACATTGTTACTTGGGATTTGTACTGCCTTACTAAGAATACAGCTCAAATCTTGACTCTGAGAAAAACTGCAAAATTCTGCTTTTCCTGTAATGCATTAATGAGGAAGAATGATTTAAGTAACTTCCAGGCATTGATATATGGTTTATCTTCTTTCAGATCCTCTTTTGTAATTTATTATCTGTTCTTCCCATAGTCTGCAGTCCATCATGTTTGTAATTAAAATTTCATGCTTTTTCACTGATTCACATCTGAATGCCAAATGGAAGACTGTAAAACTGTGATGAGTTTATGCAAGTTTTTGGTCAACTTGAGCCCTATGTCATAAGCTGCCTGCAGCAGAGCTTGGCTGCTGGGTTTGAAGGGGACTATGTTCTTCTTTTCACAAAGTGTAGTCAGAAGCAGAATTGTTGTTCTGCTTGGTGGGTGGGCTGGGGGATCTATTCCTAGCTGACATCCCAGTTCTATTCAGTTGGGAAAGGGAAGATTCTGTAAGAGTGGAGGAAAGGTGAGTTTTATGGTAGAAGTGTATCCCAAAGAGTTTAATATGCTTCTAATGAAACAAGGAGATAGGACAATTCTGAGAGGGGAAGGAAGGGCAGTAAAGGAATGAGACTGCAAACCTCTGTCATCCTGATATTTCCTCCTGCCTCTGCTGCCCCTTGGACTCAATCTTGATATTATCTCTGGTGCTTCACAGAATGTCACCAAGGCTGAGAGGCTCACGCTGGCTGTGTGAGGTGTCTCTCTAGCTGTAAGTTTGGGCACTGGCTTTCAGCTCACAAATCACATCTGGTTCTTGACACCTGACCAACTCAAAGAGACTTCTTCTTCAAATCAAACTGAAGGCTTATTCTTTTTGAAGAATGTGCACTATGCTCTCTAAAGCAAGTGATAGCAAAGAAAATTTTCTGTGGCTAATACTGAAGATTTTTCTCCATTCATGGCCAAATACAGCCTATGCACAAAAAGGTTCCAATGGCAGTTATAAAGATTAAAGTGTGTTTTTGTCAGATTTCTCAGACCCAGGAGTATTCACAGGACATGTTAATGTTCTGACTTATGGATGAGCTGATCTTTATCTTTTCTCATGTATTGCATGCTCACTTTGGGAATGAGCTGCCCTCTGCAGTCTGGCCCTGACTCCCACAGTGGGTGGGTGAGGGTTACTATAACTTGCTTTTCAGCTGAGTCTTGCCCCAGGTTCCCAAGGTGCAAGGACATTCATATGCTGGGCTCAGGTGCTTGTCATCTGAGACACAAAAATGAATATGCAAATTTCAGTTTGGGATGTTTAGCTAGAAGGTACTAAGAGCATTACTCCAAGGGGTAAGTTAGGAAATACATTCAACCAAACTAATGTTTCGGGTACTTGGTTTAAATGTAGACTTTCGGCTTATTAAAAAGTAATGCTGTAAGGCTATTTTTCACTATGCTGTACCTTACCTAAGGATAATGCCTGCCCTTTTAATCCATTCACTCTTATTCTCATCACTGGAGTGCCCATTGCCACTTGCACCAGGGAAGGCAGTGGCTGCTTTTAGCAGTGTAGGATCTGGAACAAACAGCTGTGCCATTAATCATCACCCTGAGACATTTTGGGAGGGGGGTTGTAAGAACAAACTAATTCTTTGTTCTTACAGGCAGCATTTGTGTGGTGGCACATTTGGGCACAAACAAGGCCTGGAGCTCTCATTATAATATGCTACCAACATAGTATGGAGCACATAAAAGTCCTGTGATGGGTTTATAAAGACTGGTTGAAACTACCTTGGCCTGCAGAGTTGTGCTTTTATGCCCCTTTTGTACACAATGAAGTCTGGGCCAGTGTGTTGAAAGGAGTGATTTACCCTCTTAATCTCCTGTTGTTGGCCAGGGAAAGTTAAGTTGCATTAGCTTTCTGCAAGGTAAGTCACTGGCTGGGTTGTCTCTCCTTTTGGTTACAGTTTCATTGCTGAATTAGGTGACAGGTCACTGTTGTAGCTGTGAGAGGCTGGGCAAGGAGCATCCAGTTACAGTGGGTGTCCCCTTGGAAGCACTGCCAGGGCTTCGCAGGCATCCTTCCTTGCATGTCAGTGACCTACATTGTAGCTCTCTGATCTGCTCTGTGCACAAACCTCTCAAAACCTTGGAAGGTTTCCAAATAAAAGTGTTTCCCATTGTCTGAGGACTGGGTTTGTTGGTTGAGCAACCTTTTACTTTCTCACTGGCACAAAGCACACTTGGCTCTCCCAGCTGAGGGGTGCAAAGCAGTGAGGTCTGGAGGAGCTGAGCCAAAAAACTTTCCAGCATCTGGAAGTACCTGCTGATCTGCTGCAAAATTCATTGTTCAAAATGAAGCTGTGAGTTTGTGGTCTGTATCTTCCTCTTCATAGACCTGAGAATGCTGAACAATTCAATTTCATCTCTTTTTTTTGTTTGGGTAGGGGTTTTTTGTTTCTTTCTTTCTTTCTTTGTTTTTTTAATATTTCAAAACTACTGAACAGCAACAACAAAATCAAGCGAGTTGAATAGATGGTAGAATTTCTAAGACTGAGCAGACAGATGATATCTCATGTCTGGTCTCCCTCTTGGCATCAGGGTGTATTTTTGCCCTAACTGCCACAGTTCTTTCTGTTGTAATTGTATCAATAGCAAATTACTATCTTGAGACTTTTAAAATGGAGAACTGAAATTCCAAAAAGAATGCAAAAATTACTTTCATAAAATATCAAATGCTATAAAAGTTAAGGCCTGTTTTCTCATCAGTGCCAACCACAGACCAACCCCATGACAAGTTCCTTGTGATGGATGAGCCAGCCAAGGACCATGAAACCACTCTTGCAATTTTTTTCTTTAGTTATGGGGGTTTTTGGTTGTTGCCATTCTTGTTGTGTTTGTTTGTTTGTTGTTTTCTGTGGTTCTTTTTAGAAATGAAAAAAACCTCATCTTTTTTACTCAGTGCAGTCATTGCTCTACATGGTAACCATGAGCAAAAAATGAGCAAAAAAGCATTGCTCTTAGGAGATGAGGAAGAATATAAAAGACTCTACTAAGCTTCACCTTTAGAATTTCTAACTACAGTTAGAAATAGGTGCATGTAGGATGCTTATCCCAGCAACCAAAAAAATCTCCCCTATCTCCAAGTTTGATGATTGGGCCTGGTGACTTTAACATCTTATTTGGAGATTTTGTAACAATGCCATACCATTCAGTTCAATGCATGCTCTTTGCCTGTGATTTAGTCTTTCTTGGATTGCATACTTTAAAAAACTCCAGTTCATTAACCAATGGGAAGTGATATATAGGTCAAAGAAATCTCATTTGAATTGGTAAATACTTGTAGTGACTAATGCTCACTTACTGTGGATTGCGAAAGAGAAACGAGAGGAAGACCCTGAAGGGATTTCTAAGGAACTTTCCATGTTGAAAGATCACTTTCCAGGGCGTGTTCCCCTGTAGATTTATTCCACAAACCTCCCACTAGTGGCAGATACTGTCCTGTCGTCACGGATGGATATATCATTTCAGAGATGCAAATTTACATTTGCACAATTTGTGTAGGAAGTTTCAGCCCAGCACCTCCTCTCTACCTTTTTTTACCCTCAAGGTGCATCTCATTACAGACACCATGGGAGACTTTGAATCATTGCAACAGCCCAAGTAGAGTAAAGTCCTGCTGGAAGACCATTTTGGCAGGTGCTCATAACAAACAGGCTGTGTCATTTTAATGCTAAACCCGTAATGACACCCAGAACAGACTTTAAATAAGTCTATTATGCTGCTAGTGTTTGCTTAAAAGTAAGAATTCTTACACTTAAAATGTTTGGAGTTCTTCTAATACCTTGATTTCCTTCCAGCTCAGAAGACTTTTGATGATAGAGTCATCAAAGTCCTTAGGGTTGTTTTTTTTGATTATTTGGTTGGTTGCTTTTTGCCATCAATAGTGTGTTAGGTTTTATCCATTTCATGAAGAACAATTTTTTTATGTCATCCAAGTTTTTCTCCATGTGCCTTCACCTTCCTGTGAGTCATTTCAAAGGCAGAGCAGTTACAGTGTGTGTGTTGTGCCCTGGAGCTCTGGTCGTGGTTCCCACATCCCTCGATGTCCTTGGTTAGGTACAAACATGCATAGAAAGAGGACCAGTCTTTGATCTGAGGAAGGCTGAGCCTACTTACGTGAGGAGATGTTCTTGTGAAACACAGGTCACTTTGGAGTAGCAGATTTCTGTCAAGACCAAATTGCTGGACTCTTTTCTGTCTTAACACAGTTTTTCTGTCTCTGGTTCTTGCCTTGCTGTTTACAGGAGCACCTGATGGCTGTGAGCAGGCTTGAGTGGTTGAACACAGCAGCCTCCTCAAAGCCTCAGCCAAGGGCCCAACCAAGAGGGCACTTTTGGGGCTGGCTGGAGCTGTCTAGGCTAGCAATAAGTAAGAAAGACTTTGAAAACTGGGACAAGCAAGAGAAGGCTTGAAGAAGCAGAGGGAACCCTGCAGAAAGAGGAAAAATTACCCTTGCCAGATGTTTTCTTAACAGGAGCTAGGTCAAGGCTGTCCTTTTTAGGGCCTCCAAATGCCTCTCACAGAAATCAAGAGGTGAGGACCAAGGTCCAGAAAAGGGGCGTAGGAGGGTAAGAAAGTCAGTGATCTCGGTTGTGTTATGCAAAAGAACCTGTAAGAGTCAGGATGGAAGGAATGTGTTGGTGTGGTTTCCTTGGGAAAAGAGCAGGTCTCTTGGAAAGAGGGAAGTCCAAGCTAGCTGGTTTGGGCACCTGTGGTTTAAAGCTCCTCACAGGAAAGTCCCTGTAACGTAACTGTGGAGTGCTGAAAAGCTGCAGTGATTGCAGCACTTGCCTTGAGAGGGCCTGTGTCCACAGCTGCTCTGCCAGGCTTCATGACACAGCCACTCCACAGTGTTAACTAACAGCTATTTAAAATGATTGGCTTTTGTTTGGCAATCCAAAACAAGCAGGTATTACTGGGTATTTTTAAGCCAGTCTTCCAGTAACACATGACAGAACGCTGGCTGTGTTAATAATGTACTAAGTAGTCCAAGTAATCACATGTTCTGTATGTCAGGAATGACTTAGTAAAACCTTCATCAGTTCTCCTGGTCAACTTAAAACTTTACCACTTCATCTTATTTAGTTCTTCTTTTTTCTCTTTTCTTTATAAGGTTTGTTTTATTTGTTTTAGGTCTTTGTGAGGAAGCAAACAGAACACAAGAAATAAAGCAGCTTCACATTTTTTAAATTTTCTAATTTGATACAAAACCATGTTTCAATTGGATTAATGAATAGTTTCAGCCCACCTAAAACTGCATTTTAATGAAAATTTTAAGTAGCAGATTTTTTTCCTCCCTGCCGCTATTCTTGTCTATTGCTTTTCAAGATTCAGAAAATGTCATATATCTCTCTTCCATAATTGTCAAGGCACAGTATCTTTTTCTTCTCTTTTTTGAATTAAATGTTTTTAAAGTGCAAGCCCTCATTTTTTAGTATTGGAAAGCATTTTCATGTTCAGGCTGTGGATTTTGGTTCCAGCAATTTTCCTTTTCCAAATCTTCTTTGGGATCTATGCATCTTGGGGAAACTCCCAGCCAAACCAAAGTAGTGGAGAAGCACTGACTTGTGTAGAAGTGGTGAGAGTCAGGCTCAGTTTCAGTGTGGCTGGATGATCACTCTAGTGCTGAAAAGTTGCTGATAGCTTTTCTTGGTGAAGATTTTGGGATGTTAAACAGATCTGCTTCTATCACGTGTTTAACATCATTGAATTGCATTCATTAATTACATTAATTACTTAATAACACTGCTACTTTTTGTAATCAGGTTTCTTTTTGTCTGCAAATGACGCTTGATGGTCTCAGTCCCTTGAAGGAGATAGTGTATCCTCCCAAGTGATTGCTCCCTTTCTTCTGTTCCTCACCTTTGTAAGTTATTCAGAAAAATCTGCACTTCGGGACTACTTTAAGGATCAGAAACATATCAGTCAAAATGTTTCTGCTGTTGTGTTTACTATGCCTAAAGGCAAATAAAAATTTAAATTGGAAGAGGAATAGGGCTGTAACAAAGCAAATGTAATATAACTTAGAGCCCAGCTTGGCAGGCAGCTTTTAACTGTTTCCTCTTTTGACCTGGCTGGATGTCAGGTGCCCACCCAAGCTGCTCTATCACTCCTCTCCTCAGCTAGGCAGAGCAGAGGCAAATAAGGAAAGGCTCCAAGATCAAAATAAGGGCATGGAGAGATTACTCACCAATTGCCAACACAGGCAAAACTGATTCAACTTGAGGAAATTAATTTAATTTATTAGCAGTCAAACCAGGGTAGAACAATGACAGGTAAGATCAAACATTAAAACATCTTCCCACCACAGCTCCCTTCTTCCTGGGCTTAACTGTACTCTGGATTTTCTCTGCTTTCTTCTCCCAGCTGTTCAGGGGTATGAAAATGGGGGTTTTTGGTCAGTTCATTACACGTTACCTCTGTTGCTCCTTCCTCCTCCGTGGGAGGAATCCTCACTCTATCTCCCTGCTCCAGCATGGACTCCTCTCTCTGTGGGGCCACAGGTCCTGCCAGGATCCTGCTGCAGTGTGGGCTTCCCAAGAGCTCACAGCCTCCTTTGGGCACCCACCTGCTCTGACGTGGGGGCCTCCAAGGGCTGCAGGGGATCTCTGCTCCCCCATGGGCTGCAGGGAAATCTCTGCTCCGGCACCTGGAGCAGCTCCTGCCCCTCCTTCTGCGCTGGCCTTGGGGTCTGCAGAGTGGTTTCATATATCCATCCTCCATATATTCACTCTTCTCTCTGGCTGCAGTTGCACAGGGCTTTTTTCCCCTTCATAAATACATTATCCCAGAGGTGCTTCCATTGTTGGTGACAGGCTCAGCCTTGTCCACTGAGTCCTTTCTTGGAGCCAGCTAGCAGTGGCTCTGCCAGACATGGGAGAAGATTCTAGCAGAGAATCCACCCCTGGTGCCTACCCACTACCAAAACCCTGCCACAAATCCAGTGAAGACTATTTTTTCATCCTTCTTTCCAATTATAGGCCTTGCCATCACCTTTGAGAAGTCCAATTCTGTGAAAAGGTGGTTGACTACCCCAAGGGACTGTAGAGAGAGTAAACTTTGCAGAGAGCAATCTGACCTCAGAACATCAGATATTTAGCTTCTATATGTAGGTAGCAGCAAGCAATCAGCAGTGCCAGGATGGCTACCAGGATGTTCATGGCAGGTGCACCAGGTCTCCTCATAACCTGCACTTTCGATAGATGGGAAGTTAATTTCTCCTGACAGGCACATGTCTTGTCCATAATTGTATCAAAGCAATATCATTCAATGGTATTTCTAGGTCTGTAAATTATGAAGTGCAACCCATAATTAGTATCTTCCTCAGATAATGATTTTTGTCAGTCATGCAAGCACTAAATTGCATGAAATCACTGGATTGCATCACACCCTTGGATGTTCCAGAGATATTGAGCAAGTTACCTATGGAACTTCTGTGCTTGGGATTTATTATGCATTTACTCATCAGAGATTATGCAATGATTAAATCCCCATATTTGGCCATGTTCCTTTCAGCTACTGCCTTCTCATGGCCTTTGCTTTGTCAAAGGAGTCCTAAACCATTGGAAATTACAGAAGGGATTTTCCCATTTGGTTCTGTGTTTCCTGGTTGATCAGCTATATTGCTGTAAGGCTTTATTTTCATCATTTCAGAAAAGGTACTCATATGCAATAAAACAACATCTCTTTGTAAGGAGGAAAACATGGAAACTATTATTAACTTCCAGTTGATTAAATACTGTCATTATGTTTCTTATCTTACTGTAGGGAACAGGTAAAGATATTGACAGTGTCTGGCATTCAAGTTGTAAGAGATGGTTTGGGCATTTTTATTTTAATCTTTCACATTTAATATTAGACATAAATCCATAAAGTGACAATAACCAAATGGTTAATGATTACAAAACTCCTCCTCTTCAAAAGTCCATGAAGTGTTTTAACTGTTGCATGGAGACCAGGTGGACTGCTCCTGTGCTTCTCTGTGATGGGGAGAGTGACGTGGTAAGCTCACCCCCCGCCCCCCCCACCCCCAAAGAATGTCTTTTTTTTCCCTGTAGGGGGGTGTTTATCAAGGTTGAACTGTTAAGTCCTCTTCAGCCTTCTAGCAGGTATTTCTGTGAGTAAAAGTCCTTTGGGATACAAGAGAGGAAGCATATTATCAGGATACAGCTTGGTGACCAGGGAAAGCTGCCTCTGGCTGTAGCTTTGCAGATGGTGTCTCAGAGCAGTTTGACTCCACAGCTCTCCTCTTTAACATCCTCAAACTGCTCAGAACTGTCAGTTTCCCAGTAGTACTTGGAAAAAGGCTCAGTTTTTCCGGATGCATTTCCTCTCCTTCCACAGGTCTGATTGGATGGCTCTGCAGCACTGGCACCTAGGCTGTCTGCCTCATCTTTTGTTACACACACAGGAAGGGTTTGAGCCTGTTGTTCTCTGGAACAACGGGAGAGGAAGCTTAGGAGAGGATGAACACTTTGTCAGTCTGTGTTTTGCTGCTCTGCCTTACTGTGAATGCAGTTGTTGTGAGGGGATCTGAGGAGGGACAACAGAAGGGAGGGAAGCTGAGAAGCTGACAGCAGAGTCAAGTCAGGAAAACAAGTTAGGAAACTAAAATAAGAAACAAACAGCTAAATGGGAAAAACTCAGAAAAAATAATGTGGGCTTGACTGTGGCTTGGGAAGGAACCCAAGTTTAAGATCATGCTCAGGGAAGGTCCACATCCAGCTTGAGTATCTGCAAGGGTATACAAACTGGGCTTTCACATCCTGTCCTGGGCAACCTGTTCCAGTGCCTCACCCCCTCATTATGGAGAGGGGATTTCCCCATGGCTGATGGGAATTTTTCCTTTCACAATTTGTGGCTGACATCTCTCGTGCTTTGGCTGTACCCTCTAAGGAGACTCTGGGCACAGCCCTCCCCACACAGGCACCAGGGCAGGGAAATGATGGCCTCCCTTGACCTGGCAGCCCCCTCCACATGCAGCCTTTGAACTGCAGCAGTGTTAAGACACTAAACACATTTATATGGCACCTGCAACTGACCCAGGAACAGGCTCAGAGGTGCCCCTAGCCACCCTGGCACCTGGCAGCCCCATCTCTTGCCTGTGTGCCAGACCCCAGCCAGCCCACAGGGCCCCAGTTGGTCACACAGGTGCCAAAGGAAACCAGGTTAAAAGTTTGGTTGGGTCTGGGTGGACAACAGTCACTGTCCCCTCGTGCCCAGGGAATAATGAGTAACGCTTCTCTGGAACACATAAACACCTCCCTGGTTTTATATATTTTTTGCTTTCTGTTTGCTTTATGGGTTTGTGAAGGTAAAGACTGATAAGATACTGTTATGTGTCACCAGAACCAGCAGAGCTTTCTTCAGCTGTTTGCATTAAATGTTTTTGGATTGTTTTAACTACTTTGTGCAAATAAACTGAAGGTGCTTTGTACACACCAAGTACAAACAAAATGACAGCGCTCCTGAAGTTTGGGCCCTCCTTGTGGCTGTTGTTGTAAATCTAAATCTTAACCTAATTTCCTAAATAAAACAAACCATGAGATAAAAGGAGCACCATGAGCATGACTCCAGCTGTGACGAGGCACATCGCCAACCATGGTCAGTTGTGGGAACCAGTGGTGTGATGAAAACTGCCTGAGGGCAGGAGTATGGGGTGAGCACTGCCTGAGTAGTGTCATCACTCTGGTATCCAAACTGCTGGTGCTCAGGTGGAAGTGTCAAAGCTCAGATGAGAAGATGCTGTCCAAGAAGCACTGAATGGAGAAAGAGCTGTAGAGTCACAAGGAAGACTTGAGGTGTAAGGCCACCTCCATCTGGATAACAGTATGGACTAGGAAATGGCATAAGAAATGCCAAAGTTGGGTATCGGTGCAATAGATTTGGTATCCATGAAATCTGTACATAAAGGAAAAAACTGCTATTCTAGTCAGCCTGTTTGAGGCCTTGCCTAATGCTGACAGATAGTCTTTAAAGCAGTGTAGAGACAGCTACATACTTAGAGCATTGATCTTTTTGTATTTTTGTGGCATTTTGCTGTGATCCATACAGCAGTTACAAAAAGTTGCATACACCAGGACATGGGCTTTTTGTTGTCTCGTCCCCATCCTTTGGCCAGTTGCTGCGACTCTGCAGAGAAGCATGTCCAGTATATGTGATGCCATGCACACTGCAAGGCTGCTCATGTATACCTCAGCCATATGAAAATCCCTAAATTCTCGCCATTACACAGAGAAATCAATTTCTCTGAATAACAATCTGTTCTAGAGTTCGAGCTGTTTACATTTCTACAAAGAAATAATAAGAAGTCACCCTTTGAGAGAGGTACTGGAACTCTGTAGAGGATAGAAGGCATGTAATATGAACTGACAACAACTGTCTGTGAGCTCTACCTTAAGAGAATCCACTTAAAGCTCAGGTTACTCTATAAGCACCTGGAGCTGGCAGCAGCTCCTGTGTACACTGGCTGGCCAGCACATGGCCTACAGCCACAACAGTAGCTTCACACAGATCCCTAAACAGCATGGGAAAATACCATCCTTTAGCAGCAGCTCAAACAACGCACTTGGGAGTGGTGACAGAGCCTCTCCCCCGTTTCTCTTGGGCTGTGCAAGGCAATTTCAAGATTGTGTGCATTTTTGTTAAATGTTCAGGAGTCACAATACTCTGGTATGGTTTGGGAAAGCAACAAACTACAGCTATTGTTCATGGAGCAGCATTCTAGACAACACAGATTTGGAGCAGAATATAGGCCCCATTTCAAGTTTCTTTTAAACTCATTCTGGTTCAGATGAAATAGTTCAGATGTGTGACAAACTGGCAGGAAGTCATGGCAGGGAATGGTTAAGGAAATGGATAAAGAAACAAAATAAACACATTTCCACGAATACTCAATGTTGCTTGCGTGTCCTTACTAATACTACAGTCTAGAGCTCAGAAAGCAGTAATGTGGAAAGTCTGATGTTACTGTGTTGGCCAACCAGTAAATATTAACAATAGTACTTTGGTGTCAGTGCTGTTTGTGACCCAGCTCCTGTGAGCTTGCCGTATCAAAAGGAATCTGGCTGGCTCTGCTCACCTCCCTGTGTCGCCAGGTTGGGTTTATTAAACCATGGCACAGCACGCACAGTTTCTGTAGGTAATATTTAATGTTACCTACATTTGACTTTCCTCATTTCACAACCCACACTCCTACCCCTAAAACTACACATGCTTCACCCACAGAACCATTACCTCACAGCCTTTTATTTCCTTCTCTTTTAGACTGAATCTTTTAAGCTACTTAAAAAAAAATAAAAAATATTCCCCTGCACACTGTTATCTCTGTTTGTAGTACCCGGAAGGAGAGTTGGGGCCAAGTCGGGCACGATGGAATTTGCTTTGGGGAAACCCGCTGATGACAGTGGAACCCGCCCCTGTGAATTCCTGTGGCTCCTGCCACCCCTTTATAAGCAGGTGGAGGTGCGGCAGGGCTGGCAGGACAAACAGCCAGGCACTCACTGGAGCACAGCTGCGTGTGTGGAGAGGGAATGACTGTCTACAGAGGCAAGAGCATGGTCCTGGTTTCCCTGCTGGGGCTCCTGGTGCTGCTCCTGTGCGGCACCTCTGAAGGTGAGTGAGCTCGGGTGCTCTCCCCGGGAAGGGCTCCTGGTGCTGCTCGCAGCTGGCAGCACGATGAGGCTCAGCTGGAAGGGAATGGTTTCAGCACAGTGTGCTGCCTCATCCTCCTCTTCTGTCCCGAGGGAGATGAATGGCTGGGGTTGAACAGTGAGTGCCCCAAACAGCCGGGCGGCGTGGGCCAGATGGGGTCTATTGACTTTGCTGTTTTCCTTCACTCCAGCACAAAGCAACCAGGATTGCTGCCTGTCTTACACCAAAGTGCCTCTGCCTCGGCGAATCCTGAAGGGTTACACTGAACAGCTCTCCAGTGAGGTCTGCGACATCCCTGCCGTCATGTAAGTTACTTTATGAATTTCCTCTATTTTTTCTGACATACATTAATCTTAGGATGTCTGTTTGGGCTAAAACTATGATTTGAATGTTAAAAGCATGATTTTTCCTGTCTTTTCAAAAAGTTAAATTAACTAAATAGGTTGCATATCATCTGTAAACAAAACACACAACCTCTAGTTGATAGGGACTACTAACTCCTTGGACTGTCATACAATGTAAATAATAATTCTGACTCCTTAGGAATCAGCTGTGAAACAAAGACATGTTTTGTCTCCAGCTAAGGATGACTCTGGCCAGCATAGAGCGCTCCCTTGCCAAAACCTGTGAACAGACACATAAGTGACAAGACTTCTTCTAATTCACAGGGATCAGATTTTTTTTTACAAGGTTATGGGCTAGGTGTTGATCTGCCACCTTAGCTTGATAGCACCTATTCTCCTTTATCTTTTAAATTGTTTCTGCCATCAGCTAAGGTCTTTGCCTCAACAGATCAAATAAATTGAACACCATTTTTTGGTGCAAAAAATGATCCCTGAGACTGAAGTAGCTATTGCATTCGAATTTCTTTTTGTTCATATAACATTGAGGAGTTTGGAGCATCCCATGTCTAACTAGTGTTTACAAAAACAGTTGTTATTGATCGTTATATAGAGTAACTGTACTCTCCACAGCAATTACTGGCAGGGATTTCTAATGATTTACTGATTTCTTTATCATTATTTCTTTTCCAGTTTCCATACCTCCAGTGGGCTTAAGGCCTGTGTAAATCCTAAGGAAGGCTGGGTGAAGAAACATCTTCTTTTCCTGAGGTAGGAGTCAAAACTTCTAAATAACACCAGGCTGATGAAAACAGGGCATGTATGAAAGCCTCTCTCTTGTGTCTCCTGAATGCCACTTTTGACAGCATTGGTGAACACATTTGTCTTTCCATGTCCTGTCATACTTAGCTGCTCCTTTCTAGAGTCTTCTCAGGGACAGTCATGTCACATGTCCCTTTTTCCACCTGACCTACTCTCTCAGGAAAGAAGAGAAAATTATAACTGACCTGTGGTTGAGGTCATTATTTGTACGTGTCCTCTCTCCCTTTTAACAGCCACAGGCTCAGGAAGATGTCATCCTGACATGGGTTCCAGCAAGGAGCTGAACACAGACAGGGCTGAAGAAGCACTGGGTTCAGGCTCTCAGCTGGGATTGTTTGTACACTGCTGCGTGCTCACCCACCTCCAGCTCCAGCTGCTTTGGAACCATCGACCTTCTCGAGCTGATTCATATGGCATCACTATTTTGCTTGACTCAAGTGTGTTGTTAAAGTTTCTATTTTTACTAATATGTGTATGTTACTGATACGACATGAGTACTGTTTACTAAGGATTACCTTAAACTGTTGTACAGATTGCGAATTTTATTGTTTATTCATGTTATTTTTATTTTCTTCAGTATGTGTAAAGCAGGTTATTTATTCTGTTTATTTTGTTATTGTCTATTTGTTATAGTGCCAAAATGTTTCCTTTAAGCTGCAGTTAGAATTATGGTACCTCTTGAACTATTGTTAAGTGAAGTCTGTTTGTAGAAAAAAAATTGAAATTGGAATTTTAAAAAAAATAAATGTTAAAATCAGCACTCTGATATGTTTGTTTTTAATTGAAAATGTGACTTGCCATTGAAATTCAGTCTTTTGTTAAGAACCTCCAGCTGAAATAATTACTCAAGTGTGTTGACACCTGTTAAAGCCACTTTCCACCTTGCTCACCCTGCTTGCCCTAGGGGTAGCTATGACCTCCACAGGATGTAATTCCTTCCTCACCCACACATAGCTGTTATATGTAAAGTTTTTGTTTAGCATGAAGACTTATCTTCATCTTAATCAGACTTGAGGGAACTCCTTTTGCCAGTTTGTTTATCCAGGAGGAACCTTACTCATTGTTACTCAGCAAGCTTCTAGCTTATCCAGGAGGAGGATTCATTATGGTAACATGATATGCTCTCAGCTTAAGGGGCTTTCTCTAGAGGAGAAACTTTCCTACTCTGGTAGTGTTTGCCTATGGTACCCTGTGGCTTCCAGCATAATGAGGTTTTCCTGATGCAGGAGCTCTTGATGGAGGTCAGTGATGCGTGACAAAAGTAATGAGACTTTGTGGAAGAGATAGGTGCAGGTGGGCTGGGGAAGATTGCTCAGCTTTTTATGTACTGCTACATGGCCCACGTGGACTTCAGGAATGTGACCATGTAGGAGGTACAGGGGTACTCCTCTCACTGTCAGCACCAGAGTCTTATGGATAAATTTACACCTTGCCTTTTAGTACCTTTTAGCATTAATTTAATTTAAGCTTAAATGTAAAGTATTTTTGCTGCCCTTGAGAGAGGAGCTGAGAGATACTGGGTTTTTAAAACGGTGTTTGAGTGTAAGGCTGTTATTTTCTGGTTTCAAAACCTGCTAGAACTTAAAACAATCTGCTTGTTGCTCTACAAATCTGGGAACTGTCAGTTCCCTGTGAGTGAAGCTCTGAAGGAGCAAGGTATCTAAAGGAGCAAAATTAATTAGCTTTAATTTCCTTAAGGTGGATTCCTGAAATTGAGAACATAATGTACTCTCCAGGGAGAATTATCCAGCTTGTTTGCTGGGCATTCCCCTAACTTCTGGGCAGCACTGCAGAGCCCTGTCTCATACCTGCTAGCACTGGTGTGGGCTGTTTGGGCTCAAAGAGTTTGTGGGCTAAATCAGGTACCAACAAAATGATACAGACACAGTGAATGGGTCTGTGTTAAAAGTGTCGGAAGGTGAGGTTCCCCCAGCCTACCTTGGGAACTGCTGTTAGGAACCAGAGCTGCAAAGAACTTGGTGCAGACAAACCAGGAGTCCAAGGGTTGAATTCAAAGCAGGGGAGCAAAATAAGGAAGTGAAGACCAGTGTGTGGAATTCTGTGGGTGGCTCTTTACTCCCAGTTCAGGCCCCTTCTAAGTTTTGTATTTCTTCCATAACTCACCCTTCTTCTGGTCATGGTTCCATTGCTACAAAACCCCACATGCTTCATGCACAGAGCTATGACTGGTGGGATTTCTTTTTAGTTCCTCTTATTCTGGTTGAATTTTTTTTCATAACCAACCCCCTGGGAATAAAAAAGATATTGAAAATATTGGTTTCTATGCTGAGTATCAGAAAATGCAAAGGTTCTTACATTACTGGTACGAAAGTCTGTGTAGAAATAGCATGTCCCTCCATGCCTTCTTGGGGATACAAACAGGAATTGTAATTGAGTGCTGCAACTCCAAAATCACCAGATCAGAGGCACATTTTTATAAGTAACCTTAAGTGGTCAGTTAAAAGTTCAGTCAGCTCTGTAAATCATGACCCTTTCTAGGAAAACCTGAATCCTGATTACTTTGGTGGGACTGTTCTGCATTTGAGTGGGTGAATTTCTGTCTCCTCTCTATCTTTGACCTTCAGCTCCTAATTCAGCCTGTACAATGAGTAATTGCGGACGCAGAATTAAATGATGGTCATTTGGAGACTTTTTCTCTTCCATTCATGTAATTTTTTAAAAAACATTTGTTTTATTGCAAATTGCTTTTATTATAGCTTGGATATTTGGGAAGTAGATATGAGAGCTTTCCCTTCAAACTCTGAGCATAACTTTATACTTCAGTTTCAAAGTGTCTTGCTTTCCCTGCATTGAGACCAGTCCTTGGTGATTCTTCTGCCACCCGGAGTATTGATATTGAATTCTATTTGTGTATATTCTTCCTGTGTTCTTTTTGTTTGGTTGGTTGGCTTTTTTGTCTGTTAGTTTGGTTTTTGTTGGTTTTGTTTTGTTTGTTTTTTTAAAAATAAGTTTTTATTTTTGTTTCTTTTTTAATTCCTTTTTTGTTGCCATGAAGCAATCTCACACCTTTCCAAGTCAGGGATTGCAGTATTTTTTTGTGTTAAGATCTTTGACAAAAAAATTTCTGTCCACACATGGAATCACAATCAGATTTAATCATTTATATATTTTTTTTAATAACACTACAGCACAAATCAGCAAAATAACAGCATTGCACAGTCAGTGATTTTTGTAGGGAATAGCAAATCTGCTGATTTAATTTTGCTGTTAAAATATAAAACCTGACACATTTCATCTGCTGGGGAAGTACTAGCAAGTTATTTATTGCATTTCTCTTCAGGTGATGGTAGCTTCCATTAGTTGAAGACTGTTTTGTTCCTTCCGTGTCTTCTGATTTTTCATCAAAAGGGGGAAAACACAAAGGGGGGTTGTAAAGCCCCTGTAAATCCAAGAGACAAATGGCTGAATGGCCTTGTCCTGCAGTGTGCAGCTTTCAAGTACATCTGAAACCCAAGCTCTGCTGGGTGTGCTTAGTGACAGTGACACTCCTGCTTCCAGCTCCTCACAGGGATGTTGATAACTGGTCAGTTATTTTCAATGACCAACAAGCCCCCATGCAGCCTTAGCTCACCCCTCATGAACTGGAATGCACCATTCCACTGCAATTTTGTTGAGAATTGAATCAGTGAACTCAATAACCACAAAGGGCTTTAAGCTTATGACACTGTCACTTGACTCCAATGGCATCCACCCTGCTGCATGAACATCAAAACAACAGAAATGGATCAATTGTAACACGCCTTCTGTATGCTGGTTTCAGCTGTGTTACACCCTGGAAGTCTTGCTCCAAATACCAGGCTACAGGCAACATCCTTTGCCAAAAAAATGAATCATAAAAGAAGCTTTTAATCTTCAGAACAAATTTACTGCATTGTGCATGCTAAGAGTACTAAGCAATTATAGCTGTATGACTGTACATAAATGAAAACTATGATTTAATGTTCCTTGTGGTTGCTCTATTCTGGGAGGTGTTAGCCTTAACTGTGCAGTGTTGCAGTCCTAAGTCTGTAAAGGCTTTTGAATTGCTGTGTTTATTCTTTCTGTGCTGTCAGGTGCAGACAGCTTCCAGCCAAAGCCTTTCTAGAGCTGCTGCTGTCAGAACATTTAAATGTGATATACAATAGCTACAGAGGACACACGTGGGTAGTAGTAATAAGATATCAGATTTTCTGTTAGATGACACTTGGTTAAGAGACATGCTCATGATAAGAAGGAGGGAGAGAGAAACACAAACCAACCAACCAGCTTCTGGAAATGGAAGCAGGGTGGCCCATCACTTGGGTTTCCTGGTGAAAAAGCCTGAATGGCAAGGATCCACTTAATAGAGAGCTACAGGATAAGGCAACTTAGGAAACATGAAACATTGAAATAGTGCAGCTGGGGACCCATGGTTAGTGTAGGCATGTACCAAAGTGTTTAAAAGAGAGCACAAAATATTTTTAATTTCTTAGTCAAATGTTACGTACAGTGATTCAAACTGTAACTGCCTTCTCTCTTGGCCACATGCCCACAAACCAAGGAAAAACATTTATGTGTAAGCAGAGATGTAATGTGTAGGATGGTCTAGTACAACAAGTACTTGACTATTCCTATATCTTTTGGATAATAAAATTTAATCAAAACATACATTGGTTTTGAAGGAACATGACTTGCAAGGGTATAAATCCTGAACCAAGAATTCATTTACACGAATACAGAGGTGCCAGCAGATAGCATCATTAGGTGCCAAGGGCAGAGAAATATTACAAATCTGTAAGGAGCCATAGACTCAGACCTGTGGGGGAGCAGACAGTATGCACTGTCTGATCAAGCCATTTGATTAGAGTGTGCCAGTGGAGATGGGTTCAAGCAAGTGGTCCAAATTGTCAAACAGTGTCAAGATTAAACTAGCAGTTTAATATCCTTGCAGCATCATTGGTCAGGCACAAAGCCAGTGATAACTCCATCAACATACAAAGTAGACAAATGGGAAATTGAGAATGATGGATTTAATATGGCAGATAAATCAGAGCTGTAGAGTGATTAGTGAATAGAGTGACTTCAATTGTTCACTCACTTATGAATTGTATCTCATGTATGAATAAGCATTATTATACAGTTGTACTTAGGGCATGCAAATCAAAATGCTCATGTAAAACTTTGTCATGCATATCTGAAAAATAACAATATTTTAGCTATATGTCCTACTACAGTGATATCTTTTTTTCAAATGTACATCTAATAGAGCTGGTTCAAAAAGATGACTGTGTGTTCCTATGAGCATCTGGATGTTTCATGTTGTTACGACTAGGAATAAATGGTCAAAGTGTCTTTCAGAGATGATGCAAATCTCAGATACCTGAGATATCTGCAAATCTCAAAGACTTGCTCGCTCTATAGCATTCCCAAATCAGTACTAGAGCAGGCAAAAATGTTTAATGAATCTGAAAGTGGGTAATGCTGTATTATTGCTAATTACAATTAATGGTTGAAACACATGCACCGTGTTGTGCACATCCATATGAAGTACATCGAAATGATGGTAAAGAAACCTAGAGAAGAAGACAATGTAATAGGACTACTACACTTAATGAAGGCATATAGAATAATAGAATGGCTTGGGTTGGAAGGGACTTTAAATATCATCCAGTTTCAACCCCCCTGACATGGGCAGGGACAGCTTCCACTAGACCAGGCTGCTCAAAGACCCATCCAACGCCAGAAAACCTGGCCTTTAAACAGATATGGAAAAAAGAAAAACTTAAGTGAAATGCTTATAAGTTTCTGAATTATAGATATCAAACATAAAATCACAAACTAGTTATTTTTGCTTCTATTTTTTCATTAAAAACAATGGTAACACGAATACACTTCAGTGAAGTTGTTTTCTAAAATAAAGTGGCTTTCACTACTTATATTTTCCAGTTCTATTGTAGACTTACTAGAAATCCTGTTATTTGTCAGGAGTTTTTTCTGCCTCTTGACTCATGGTTTGACCTAATTGTGCATTATGTATATGTAGAAGAGCTCCTCTTTTTTCCTCTCTGGGTGCATCTGGAAAACTCACTGACCGCAGAACACTTGCGTTATTACCCGACACCGTCAGCTTCACCATCTCAATGGGATGATGCAGAGCTCAGCTCGCCCTAAAGGTCTTCAGCCCCCTATGGTCTGGGCCATGGAAAGAAAGATTAAAGGTATTTCTGAGTTCTTCTCAGAAGCAATAAGATAAATATATCTCATTGGGGTTTTTGCACTGAGGATTTTTTTGTTGTCAGATCAACTCATAAACTTGGCAAGGTTAAGAGAAAAGACTTTCATAAGAAGTGGACAGCAAGGAAAAATTTGTTTCAGCTAAGTGAAAATTTGATGAGAGCAAGTAAGGATCTGTGGAATCCCCTGACTGCATGGGATGTGCAAGCATTTTATCAGAGATGGAAAACAGAGGAGAAGAGCAATGAAGAAAACTGCTGTTCCTTTCTGCTACTTGTTATTATCTCACTGCAGGTGAACAGCACATACAACTATTTGTATGAACATAAATTTGTGGGTGACACACTTTCTTGGCAAATTCCAACAAGTAATTTTTTTTAATTTTAGATTTTTAAATTAATGAAAACAGTCATGCAAAGAGGGAAAACAATCTTTGGGAGAGAGAACATTTTGATCTACAACACACTGTCACTTCTTTCTCCTAGAACAGCTCTTACCTAGCAAAGGGCAAACTCCCAGAAGTTCATGTCCCTTAAAAAAGTAATAGCGTTAACATTTTTCATGGCTGTGGTGTCATGATTAGCATTGGAAATAACAGAGCAGAAGTGAGAAGGAGATCTAGCAATGCACTGAGAAGTGTATGCATACACTGAGTCTGTTTGGGCAAGAGGAAGCAGAATATGCCAGAATAAAACAACCTTGCAGAAAAAAAACATGTAAAGCCATTTAATTCACCAAGCACAAACAAGGAACTATCAGAGAACTGTTCTTCTGCATTCTACAGACCTGACAATTATGAGAAAGGACAACACACAAGAACTTCCCTTAGTAAAAATTCACTGCACCCACTACTGGCATAACAGAAATAGGAAGTGGCTTTCTACGTCTTTCTCTCAACTCAGATTGCTCTTTGGCTGGCCTTTCTGATTGAGTTCAGCACACCACAGGCTGACCTACTTCAGAACAAGTGGGTCATGATACAACTTTAAACCAGAAAGCTTAAACCCCACTCTTCTCTGCAAGTGTGTTTGAGTCAGAAACACTTCTTCTCATCCTTAGAATGGTACCTTGGCTCAAGGGCTGATTTTTCAGAACCTGCGTTGGCAGGAAGAACCCAAGGCTCTTCAAAGGAAGCACTTCATTTTAACTGGACTGATTTTGCTTCACATTGTCTGACAGAGTTCCCTTCAGCACTGTAGGTAGATGTACACTGCAGCCTTTCAAAGCCTCCTGAATACAGATGGATGAGTTTTATTGTATCTTCACTTTCTGCCACTCCTGGAAGCTGCTGACATAAGCAAAAATGCACAGGGAGCAACTGGTATATAAATAATCTTTCCAGGCTGATATCATCAATACTTTTGATCTCTGTGCATGAAAGCTGATTATCTCATCCTGGATGTCTTAACATTTAATTTTTCTTTCCAGTGTAGATATTTTTGAACTCCCTATAGTGAGCATTCTTTGAAGCAGGCCTTTCATGACTCATAGATTGTGTGCACTCTTCAGACACTAAAAAAATATCAGGGCAACAATTTTGCCCAAGCAGTCTGAAAATTTTCGTTCTAAAAGTATACATTAGTTGTTCCTTTTCATGAACTTGAAGAAAAGTTGCATTTCTTCTTAACAGTTAAGGTTTAATGGTATGGACAGGTGCTCAGTCTGCTATATCACCAGAATCCCTCCTAACCAGTCTTCAAGTAGCAATGGAATAGCAAGTCCTTCCACTCACTCCCTCACCACAATTCTCCCCTTTTCTGCCTAAAGTCTCCTCAGGTAATCCTACCTGTGCTACAGCTCTGGTTCTGTTTTGTCAGAAGGACATACTGTTTGTCCCTGTACATGTTTTTTGCACCCAGGCCTGTCCTGGGTAGCACTGTGGGAAAAGCTTTGTCTCAGCACAGCTCCTTGTCCCCACTCAGGGTCAGAAATCTTTTCTAGTGACTGTATAGGAGTGGAACAAACAAGGCCATCACACCAGTGCCTCTCTGGGTTGGCCTGGGGAGCAGGCACAGGGCTTAGAGGGATTGACTTTTGCTATTACTCCACTGCTCCCTATACTTATGCTTACAGAAGCAAGGAAAGAGGTGAGAGCTGAGGCCTGTTTGATTTATCATCTTCCACTGTCATTATTCCACATTAATCCCAGGTAATGACAAACTGTGAGGTGTCCGTGTTCAGATGAAGATTTGGGACAAGAAAATGAGGGGAAAATGTGCCAAACAACAGGTACTGACATCATGGAACTTTGCAGTCTTTCTACTTTCCTCACCCCTGTTTGGATTGTTTTGTTGAAATGTGACTAAAACAGTTAAATATAGTACTTCCAGCTGGTGTTAAGTAATACTGAAGGTACCAGAAAGGCTGCATGAATTTGTGAATCTGGTGAACAAATTATGTTCCAAGGTAGGAAGCAATGTCCGTGCCATGGTTGTTTGTTCATGTCATTTAAGTTAAAAGAACAGAAAAACATTTATATTCTAAATTTATAATCTGTGTGGATACATATTATGCTAAACAAATACAAGAAGTTAAGAAAGTGGAGACCACCAAGATTTGGGGTTGTTCAAAAAGTTATTTTTGAATAGGGTTGGTCCAAGTAAGTCAATTCAGTTCAAAAGCTGTTCGGATTGTTTTCAATAAAAATATTTCTTATCTGCCTCAAGACTTGCCACATACAAACAAGACAAAAGGCTTAAAACAAACAAATGGGAATGAAAAACTCAGAGAGCACTTTGTCCCTCAGCTATGTCCTCAAGTAAGTCTGGAACTGACCATTGTATTTTATTTCCTGGCTTTCAGAAACCAAAGGACTGTCTTCAAAGTGAAGCTGTAGGGAGCCATAAGGGTGTTTTTGGAAAAGTCACGTACTGTTAAACACCGAGTGGGAATGTCTTGTATTGATCCATTGTCAACAATGTGGGCTATGAGATCAGCCAAATGAAAATGTGTTTACAGCTTCCCCCTACTGATGCTCCACAGCCATTTCAGCATAAAGCTTGGCTCAGATTTTTAGTGTTATTAATGGATTATGTTTTAGCAATCCCATGTTGGTTACCTCTTTTCAATTACTTTTATTTTTTTCTCTTTTTGATGAAATGCACATGCAAAGAAAGGCGGTGAAACTGGTGCAGGGTCTGGAGCACAGGCCCGTGAGGAGCAGCTGAGGGAGCTGGGGGTGTTTAGTTTGGGGAAAAGGAGACTGGGGGAACCTTATCACTTCCACAGCTCCCTGAAAGGAGGGTGTAAGGAGACAGGGTCAGTCTCTTCTCCTGGGTAACAAGTGACAGGAAAAGAGGAAATGGCCTCAGGTTGTGCCAGAGGAGGTTTCAATTGGGTGATGTCTTTCCTGGTCTTAAAATCAAGAGGCGAACACGGTTAGAAGGGGAAAAAGGGCTTTACTTTGGTGTTTATTTTAAGGATCCTTAGGTGCACCACGACCGGGTCGAATGCACGTCCATGTACCCCGCAATGGTCACCGCCCTCCCCCTCCTCAAGATCTAGTCTTATATTCTAGGTTTTACTAATTAGCATATCTAGCCATAATTCCCCAATGAGAGGCTCAAATGAGCCCCCCTTCCCAAGGAACCTTCCCCTGGATGGTTCTATCTCAGTTTACAAAATGTGTTCTGGAGAGGACCTTGGGGTCTGGGGCACACTGACCCCTAACTACAAAGCTTCTAACATGTTTAGTCTCTCAGCTTAACAAGCAAGTCGAAGAACGTAGGCAAAAAGCACTGAGAATACAGAAGTTGTAAAAAGGTATGAAGGGGTATAAAAGAAAAGAAAAAATCATCATAGCATCATGGGTGTTAAGAACCACTCAGGGAATTGGTGGAATTGCCATTCCTGGCAGTGTTCTAAAGGCATGTGGGCCTTGGGAACGTGGTTTCATGGTGAACAGGGTGGTGCTGGGTTTATGGTGGGTCTCCGTCACAAGGCCTTTTCCAGCCTTGATTCTGTGATTCTAAACTGTATTTTCATACACTATTCAGTCCTGAGTACCTCTCAAAAAATTAAACCGATTAAGTTTTTAAAATAAAATTTAATTAATCTTTGCCGTCTTTCCTTAACTATTCACTTTCCATATAGCTTTCATGCATTTGCTATGCCGTTACTCGTGGCTCTTCAGCACTCTAAACTTTATACACATTTTTAGTGCACTCCTTTCTAGATGCGCTTCTTTTCTTTCTGTGGCACAATCCACAAGTCCTCGCAGCTTTGTACGGCCGGTGTGGTGCCAGCCCAGGGGCGGTNGGCTGTGGGTGTGGGGCGTGCGGCGGGGGCTCTGCGGGGCGGCGCGGGGGGTGCGAGACCGCCCGTCATTTCGGGTGCCCTCACACCGGCAGGGGCTGGGCACGGCCGGGCGGGCCCGTCGCGCACCTGCAGCCGGCTGGACTGCACCGGGGTGCCGCTGTTCTGTCCCGGTGCCTGGGTGAGAGGCTGCAGCTGGAAGCAGCTCATCGCCCATCGCGGCTTTAATTAGGGTCTTACTGCAAAGTCAAGGCAGTTTTACATCACAGTAAGGAGTTTAAAAGTCAACAGTGACTGTAGGCGACACCAAAATATGTATTTGTGTTTTTAAAAGGCTGCTTAGCAAAAAAAAGTTGCCGCCCTCTACAGGTACCTGAAAGGAATTTGGAGCCAGGTGAGGGTCGGTCTCTTCTCCCAAGCAGCCAGTGAGTGGATGAGAAGACACAGTTTTTAGCTGTGCCAGGGGAGGTTTAGGTTGGATATAAGAAGAAATGGCGATCAGACATTGGAAAGGGTTGCCCAGGGAGGTGGTGGGGTCCCCGTCCCTGGAGGCGTTTAAGGAAGGACTGGGCGTGGCACTCAGTGCCAGGGTCAGGTTGACAAGCGGGTGTTGGGGCAGAGCCATGCCTTGAGGAGCAGCGCTGCCAGACTGTCATGGTTTGTCCTGTACTCAGGGGACTCATTGGAATTTTAGAAGTGAAACAAGCTGGAGATGGGCTGCTCAGGAGGTGTATTGGAACAACAGATTTTACTTTCAAATTAAATTCTTTCCCTATGAGCTTCATAAAATGCAGAATGACATAGAAGTTCATCTAAATTATCTTTTCCCACAGAAAATCAAGGAGCAGCTGAGCCCTTCATCAGTTGTTTCCAAACAGGAAGCCATGTCGTTAAATATTTTAATACTCCAGCTCAGTGTAAGTTGCAGAGGTGCCAGAGCAAACCTGGAAATGTAAAGTGCATTAGGATTTTTGATGCATTACTGCAGTCAAACACTAGAATAAATATAATGGGTTTTGTAAAATGTGTTTTCCAGGCTTCTTGGAACACCAGACTACAACAAGTATCTTCAGGACAGCTTCTTTGAAATTAATGAAATGATGCAAAAAGTTGTTGGAAAAAAGAGCCTGTTTATTTCCAGAATAGAAATCAGCTCAGAAATAATGTTGTTTAATGTCTTGTTTTCATATAAGCACGTCAGAGTTATTCATCACCATGCTTACTCTCAGTGAGAACAGCCAACCTCCTTCCAGCTTCAAGAACTGGAAATAGGTCTCCTGAAGTCAGTGGAGCTATAAAAAGTGGAAGTGTTGCTGTCTGCAGTGCATGTTATAAAATTCCAGGGGTCTAATTATGACTTATTTTTCACTTTTTTTAAAAGGAATTATTTTGGAATATGTAGAAGATGGTGAATCAAAGACCAGATCAATAGATCTACTTGATCTTAGACCCGAGTAAGTATGATATTATTTCTGATAACAGCACTCTCTACCTTTTAATAGCATGTTCATGTATGACTCTATTTGACTGTTTTAGACATAATTGAGAGCCAACCTGCTCTGCTCAGCCAGCTCTGGTAGGAAGAGCTTCAGGAAAATAACAAAGTGCCACCATTAAATAAAGTTGCCAAAATTTGTGGAGTTTATTAAACAGAAAGACATGAAGTAACATGATTGTCTTAATATCAACACTGATATGGAATAGGCCTTGCATGTAAGCCAAAGTGAGTGGACAGTGTAAGCTACCTATGCAAGATGAAAAATCCCAATTTAAAAATTAGTGAGTTTTGTCTATCTGGAACCATCCAGTATAGTGCTGTGGATAAAACCCATCAAGTCTCTTTGTGAAATAAATAAATTGTCTGGTGTTACTGAACAGGAGTATAAACACAGAGAGGATAAAGATGATTTATGGGATATAGTAGCTCCCATTTAGAAGACTAATGTAGAAAATCCCCTTTAGACTCGAATAGTTCCCATACTAGCAGAAATGCTTGGCTTTCTTGCTAAACTGATTTAATTTAAGAGTGTATTGGTGATTTGACCGCTGGTTATTGTCAACCCTTAGTTTCTCACAGAAAGGCAGAAATCAGTAGGTATCTGATGCCGTGGAAAGATGATCCAGTCCCACAGACCAGCTGTGACACACTCCCCGGGGGCTCCAGGGACATCAGTAGACTGGAGCACATTGTGGTAGTTACTGTTACAACTAAGAGTTGTAGAAACAGCCATACATTTCTGAAGCCACAGACAGAGATAAATTTAAGACTTTGTATATGTAATTTATCTTGTTACTACTTCATGGGCAATTTGTTTGGAATTTATGAAATTCCAGTTTAATTCAGATATTTAAACTGACAGTTTGGGACACACATCTCCCATGTCTGAGCCTCTGTGGAAATCGTTTGAAAAGATAAATTCCTTGCCACGCTACAATTTTTAAAAGTTGAATTTTACTGTACAACTTCAGTAAGAGAGGGAAGGAAGTATAAAAACCAAGAAAGATTTATCTGTATTTCTTTAGGCCTATACAGAATGAGTTAAATGCATAACATTTAATTGCTTACTTCAGTTTCTCTGCAAGTAAATGATATTCTTGGGTTTGTATTCATAATTATTGCTAGAGGATGAAATGTGGTGGGTTTGTGTTTGGGGTACTTTTTGAATTTGTTTTCATTCTTTTCTCGTAATTAGCACAGATGCCACAGCCCTAGTAGAAGAAATTCAAAAAGGAGAACCTCTCATCACAGCTTCCTGCTTGGAACATGTTGTACATCTAGTGCAAAGATTGCAGGACAAGCTAGGGGAAAAACAGAATCACAAATTCTCTCTTTTTAAGGTCAGAGGCATCTTTCAAGTAATTTTGGGCATTTTGGGGGGTTTAAGTTGTGATACTGAGAGTATGTTTTTACTGCTGTGTGTTATGCCTGAGGGCAAAACTGGGACTCTGTGACTGATTTCTTGACACTTCTCAATCCCCTCTGCACTTGCAAAGCAACCGAGTCTGGCCTGGTTGTTTCTGCCTGGAATTCCCCCCAAAAGACTGAGGAGTATAACAGCCCCTAGACATTGTTTTCACAGGCTAGTGCTCTAGGGTGTGTTTTGGATGGAGAAGAATCAATCTTTTATTTTTCAGATAAGAATTTGTGGGCCAGCAACACCCATAGTTACATTAAAACAAAACTTGTACATAGACCCCACGTAAATTAGCAGTTGGGAAAGGACCAAAAGATTTTCATACCATTGTCTACTTGTTCTTGATTTTGGGAAGATTATGGGATTTATGCTATTATCTTATGGGGTTTTATGCTACATGCAGTTGTCACTACTAATCCTGGTTTTCATTACTTTCTGTCACTACTATTATCTTTGAATATTGATAAATTGATCTTAAAATTACAGACATCCCTTGAAATCTTATTTCAAACAAACAGGATTTTTAAGAACAATGCTTAGAGAGATCTTTCAGAGCTCCAAATCCAGGATTCAGTCTGTCAGAAGAGAATAGATTTAATTGTATTTAATTGTGGAAATGAAACTTTCTTCTAGAGACTGCATGCTTCAATCTGACATAGTTAAATGTTATATCTTTATTGGGTCAGCAGATGGCAATGTGTAGCTGTTAAAGAATGTTGGCTACTGCTGTGGTGTTTACTGTTACCTTAAATTAAGAGTGAAAAAGTTTTCAGTTGGTTTGTTCAGCTAAAAAACCCTTACATGTTCCTAGGTATAACTCTGGTTCTTTTGACCAACAATACTGATCTGGGTGAATTCTGCAAAGATATATGTATTTAACTTTGAAAACAGAGCTATGTAATAAGGCATCTTAAATTTAAAAAGTTTCTCTTCTGAGTTATGCTCTCAACTGAGATAATACCTTGTTTTTCAAAAGCTTTTAAAATCGTTTGTTCATCACAGAGACTGACAGATCTTCAAATTCTTTATCAAACTTGAGTGTAAATAATGTATTTGTTCATTGTTGGGTGTAGTGCTGTGTTTGAGCTTCTGTGTTTGGAAATAATAGAGGCAGGCAAATCCAATCAGTTCTGGCTTACTTCCTTCTCTCAAGAGTGGTTAGAAGTGTGTGAAAATAACTTGTTTGATGTTTCAGTTTCATTTAAGGCTTCTAAACGAAACATGAGTACCAGGTCCTTCTGAGATACTGGTAAAATACAAGAGGTGTGTGGGAGTGAGATTTTGTTTTCTTTTCCCTCAAAAAAAAGTTCCATGTATGCATTGTTTGGAAATGAGCGGTTTTTTTCCTGTTGCACTGGAGTATAATCTGAAGTAAATGTATAAACTCATCTTTTTGTTGTTTCCAGTAATTGTGGTGATGGTGCTGTGTTAGGCACCCTGCAGAGAAACAAGCTTTTATTGCAATTTCTCAGGTTTTAAACTCTTACATGATATGGGATGCTGTAGAAATGTGCAGATTTTTGGTACAGCTGCAGCAGTTTTTGCAGAACTGAGGTATATTTTTTCTAATATTGCCTTAGGGTTTGATTATTGTGTCATTTGCAGAAGCAATTCTTGCTGGCTCAGATCTCAGTGGATGAAGGAACTGCAGCACTGGACATTGGAAGAACAGAATTAGTCTCATAATCTGAAATGACGTGAAACCTCATCTTGTTTTCTTCCCTTTTTTCATGATTTCAAAATACTTTTGAGTTGTTCAGAGCTGCTTGCATGTAGTCCTAAAAATCTTTTGGGTCAGATTTCCATATATTTCCTTAATTATTGATTCTCATGTGCAGATGGATATTGTGGCTTTTTTAAAAAAACACAATATTTTTGTAATTTCCACATCTTGATTGCTCATTCCCACTTCTCTAGCTAAAAGTACAACTTATGTTGCTTTCTCTAGAGAACAGAAATTGCTGTTTCTGTAACATAAAATACATTTTCTCTTTCTCTCTCCCTCTCAGTCCTTCACTTGAGAATTGTTACTTCCATTTTGATGTGTCCCTACTCTTCTGAGTAGAAGATCTATGAGCCTCTCTCATTTTCCTTTTGGAGACAGGCAGCTGGAAAAACTTGAGATAAGAAAAAGGAGTTGAAGCTTTGGTAATATGTCAGTGATTAAATCTCATTGTTCATAAATAGTTTCTTCTTCATTCTTACACTACAGAAAAGACCTAGTGAACCACTGGGGTGTTTTTAACATCCCTTTACTTCGCTGTCAGCAATTGCTGGGATTTCCCAGTTTATGATTTTATTATGCTTTGGACTTGAGGAGAGGGCAGCTTGTAGTAGGTGCAAATTGTTCAAGTGCAAACCATGTTTTACAGCAGGGAATTTATTCAGACACTAACCAGATTATGTGGTTTTGGTCTCCTTTTTCAAGTATCGTGGCATGGTGATTCCACTGGCAGTATCTGAATCTATTTTCACCTCTGTTTAATAAACTTCAGTATGTATTATTATGGCTATGGGATCATTCACTTCCTATATTATGTCTGATTAATGACCTTAGAAACAATGTTAGCAAACAGGCCCTCCATAACCTACACAATATGTGCAGATATTAAATTTGAAATTGTCTTGAAATTTTGTCTTGCTGAATATCTTTGTTATGGTTTTGCACACCTTGTCATGACCTCATAGGACAGAGCTGTAGCTTGTATCTCTTCTTCCTGTTTTGTATAACAAAGTCACGTGCCAGCTGGAAGCATCCCATACTCAAATACTCAGTTTAACTGGATTTCTTGGTTCACTGGCTAAGGCTTAATATTAGTGGGGATTTCTTTCATCAGTGGCCTCAGCAGGCATGGTCTCCTCATTTATTTTGCCCATTCAGCTCTGGTCTGGGGTTACTTTGCTGGTCTTGGAGAAGGTGAAGAAAATGCAAACGTGGGGAAAAAGAGTTCATTCATGTAAACTATAAAATTGAAATCAATATTATATAACATCTTCAGTGATAACCTGATGATTAATGTGGGATTTCTTCTCCTCTTACAGGAGGAGGAGAAAAAATTAATCTGTTGAATATTTTGAGCAATTTTGTTTATTTTGTTAGCATCAAATATTTTTGCTCTCACTGTCCCCACTTCTGTTTCAGGTGCTTAGAACCCACGTGTTGCCTCTGACTAATGTAGCATTTAACAAATCTGGTTCCCGGTAAGCTGCTTTCAAAGTCAAAGTACATAGTCATTAATTGAAGTTTTGTACTTGTAAATTAAATGGTAAGGAAACTTCAGTGCTCTTATCTTTGCTGCAAAAAGAATTCAGCTCTGCTGCTTCTAAGCAGCTTCAGGCATAATTGGGGATTATATTTCGGGCCTCTGTGGGAAAACCAATGGGAGAGGCAAAAAAGTAGCAGGTCAGATTCAACTTACGTAATTTTTTTCTTCCACAGCCATAGTCTTTTGACAATTACCATATTACAGAAAGAAGCACCTTTATGGCAATAAACTAAAAATTGCTAAAAGCTCAATGAGTCTTTGGCAAACTCATTTGGGAGGAGTTTCACTCTAGTGAAAGTGTGGCTTTCTTGTTAATTGATTTCACTGTGGACATACGTCTTATCATTTTTTTCTTCATGTCTTGAAAGCGGTAGCATGCTTTTGAGTTGAAATACATTAAAGATTAGAAAAAAAGTGTTTTTATGAGTAATACATTAAAAAGAAGGAAGAAAAAGAACCTCTATGGTCATTAATCTGTATTTTTTGAAAAAAAGAGGAGATTTAGAATCTGAGACAATGCTAACTGAAATCTGTGGAAATAAATAATTTGGCTGTGCATTGGGACCAGTAAGATATTTGCTGTATTCAGAAATTAATTTCTCTTTGCTTTAGCTTTATCACTGGAAGCTACGATAGAACCTGCAAACTCTGGGATACGGCATCAGGAGAAGAGCTACGTTCACTGGAGGGACACAGAAACGTTGTCTATGCAATAGCTTTCAATAACCCCTATGGGTAAATAAATTTCCTCTGAGATTCTTCATAATTGCTACTAATGTTATTTTGCAAATACTGTAACATAGAATAGGCTATTTCAGATTGAAAGACTTCAACTTCTGAATTTGTAGAGTTCAGCTATAGCTAATCACTGTGGGATGACACTGTCATTATTTGTACAAGAGATCCATTCAAACGTTTTCTGCTATAATTTTTTAAAATAAAATTTATAAATTCTAACCACAGATTTAATTAGGTATTCAGTCTTGAAAAAAATATAAATGAGTCAGTTGAATATATTGAAACACAGTTTATTTCGATAATATCTACATGACCAGATTGTGTTCTGAATGTTAATCATTCTCTTCTGCCTCTATGTAGTTGTATGTGATGTGAGATATAAGTATTTTTGGCAATCTGTGTTGCTTCAGTTAAGGGGAAAGAAGTGGATTTCTCCATTTTCCATTACACATTCAGTATTATTTAGGACATGATATAGAAATGTCACAGCTTCTGAGTAATTTTTATAAAATCCACAAGGTGCTGCTGTGTGAACATCAGATATTAATTTCTGGACCTTTTGTTTTCTCCAGTAACTGTTTGCTCTATGTTGGAATTGCCACCTGTTAGGCGAAGGGAATTACGTTAGCTACTGAAGTTTCGTTTTCATTTGCTTCCTGAGGAAGCTGTCATGTGTGAGAAAACCATTTTTTTTTCCTGTAAAGTATGATAAACTTATTCTTGTTTATCTATTGAATCACATTACTGTCAGATGTCCTATTAACGAGTTGAAAAATACACAGTTAACATCAGGAAAGAAATGTTAAAAGATTTGTTCTTACACTATTTGAAACTTCATCTCTTTCTTCTGTATGAGAAGGAAAAATTAGACCCTGCTATGCCAATGCCTTATATTCTGATATTATTCTTTACTCTAGAAAAACATTTAATGAAGCTAATTTATACAATTGGTGAAACTAATGACAAAAATCTGTGCAAAGATCAATCAATAACTAGACTGTAACATAAAAGTGGAGAAGTAACATAAAAGTGGAGAAGTAACATACAGCAAGACAAAACCTGATGAGAACCTTGAACTACTTTAACATGAAAAATTTGACAAAGAAAGAACTTTTTTTCTGCTATCTTTAGGTTTCAGTACAGTGCACCTTGGTACATTTTCTGGATATTTCACTTTAGTCTTGCTCTAACTGCAGATGGTCACAACACTTCCACTGACTTCAGTGGGAGTAGAGTTCAACTTTTGCAATTTGGGTGAATTGCATTTATAATTGTTGACAAACAGATGTTATCCGATGAAATAACTTCTTAATACATCTCTAAGTGCAGCCCAATGTCATCCCTAAAGCAGGTCAGTCATCAGTTATGAACACTCCTGTGCTTTTAGATAGGCACAGTAGCTCTCTTAGAAGCTCAGTGTCTGCTAATTTTTTGCCTTGCTGTAACCTGTGTTTGTGAAATCCTGCTGCAGGATCTTGTAGTGTGGCAGCAAGCACCAAAGTGCATGTGAGCTTCCAAGGCTGGGTGTTGTGTCTCTGGATTCTGCTCTCTGGAGTCAGAGGGTTTTTCTAAAGAAAAATGATAGGATTTTTTTTTTTTCTATATAGGGACAAGATTGCCACTGGTTCTTTTGATAAAACCTGCAAACTGTGGAGTACAGAAACAGGAAAATGTTATCATACCTTCAGAGGACATAGTGCAGAAATAGTGAGTAGTTATGGATGCTTCTTATTCCTTTATGTGTCCTCACACCATCACTGACAACTGTGAGTTCAAACTCCCTGTGACCTCCCACTGTAGGGCACAGTTATTGTGGTACATCTGTTCATACATCCAGACCTTGTTAACGTTTCTGCACTGCAAGGGAAGATAGTCTGACAGTTCTTGAGATAGAATAAACCCTCTTACAGAGTTTGAAATCATATTTTTATTTTTACTTTGTTCCAATTACCCTTGTTTGCTAAATGTTAAAACATTGAAAAATAGCATAGCGATTGGAATTTTCAGTTTGTTGTACATACTTTTGGCTTGATCACATATCATGTTTTTCTAGCTATCTTGCATTGCTTCTCATATTTGCAGAACTGAATACCCAAGAACATCATTACTTGTGTTGTTGTCTTTCACGAAGAGATCTGTACTTCGTGTACAGAACCAATTGGAGCTGTAGAAAAATGAATTTCTGAAATGTAAAGTGTGTTAACTGGGAATATGTGGGATGCTGAAATGTCAAAGATCTATGAAATTAAAACAGTTTAAGCTTAAAAATGCTTGGTTTCCTCTCCAATGCACTAGGACCCCTATGAGCGACAGCAGGTACCTTGATGCACAAATTTCAATTTAAAAGATCAGGGCAAAGACACTAAAACTCTGAATTTCAATGATGAGTGGGTTTTTTGGGATTTTTTTTAATGGCTATACATAGTGTTCAATAAAATATTGCTGAAAATTTTTTTGGAAAAAAAAATTGAAATTTATTTGTAGATTGAGAGGCCGTAGCTACAGCAGGAAAATTTGGTGGTTTACCATATTGGAATCGGGGTTTGTTTCAATGTGTTTTTGATTCTCTGGATACTCTGAAAGAGTTTCCCCTTACAATGGAGAACGTGTTTGCTTATTGAGAAAGGCTGCAGTGATTTTGCTTCCACAAATCAGTCAGGTAAATGTTCAAAGGTTTCTCCATTTTTTTCTGACTTCTGTAGCAGTTAGATTAGACCCAGAGTGTTATGAGTTGTGCCAGCAAGTAATTAGTAGAAGATAATTGCCAGCAGAAAAGGATGTGTTTTCCTGAATCAGACCTGTTTCTGAAAGGCCATTATTGCATCTGGTACACTGCTGGCAAGGACATGCTCATAGTTATTCAGTACGAGAAAACTGACCTACTCTTTTTCCTTTTTTTCATTACACCTCCTATTCTTTATTTGCAGAGCAATCGTACTGAATAATTGCAGAGAATGGGAGGATGGCTACTTGATTTTTTAATGTGAAAAATGAATTAAAGTAGTCATTGAGCTTTTGTTCTTGCTTTTTCTTAAACATGATATTGTGGCAATGCCCTTGGCAAATGGCACAGATAATGACACCTGAGGGTAAATGTGCACAGTGTGTGTTTGTGGGTACACAGAACTGTTTGGATGATCTTTACCCAAATCTTATCAAGTAAAAGAGGAAACCTTCCAAATGATAGTGCTAGGGACTCAGACTGAAGAGTAATTGGAGGATTTCAAAGAGAATTTTGAAATAAAGAGAACAAAGCATGTGCTTGCAAAGAGTCCACTTGAGATGAGTACTTACCCAGAGTTATGTGGTAAAGATTTGTTGCTGTTTTAGTGAGCTCTTGAAAGAACTCTGCAAGTTTCCTGTATGCCATAAAATATTATCAGACTGTTGCCTTATTTAAAAATATTAATCCTGACCCTTGTTTTATTTTTTTAGAAAATAAATATAAATGGACTCCTTTAAACTTTCTCTATCCAACATTTCTTGCTACAGGTATGTTTATCATTTAATCCTCAGAGCACACTGTTGGCAACTGGAAGCATGGATACCACTGCTAAATTATGGGATCTAGAGAAAGGAGAAGAAGTAGCCACTTTAAGTGTACGTTTGCATTCCTTCTGTTTTTAAAGGTGTTCCTTGCTGTCTTAGTTTTCCAGCTGAGATAAATAACACTGCAACCATTACAACTGTTCATAAACTGTGCAGTTTCTTTTACCAGGTGGTCCCATAGTGACTGTAGTTACAAAACAAAGTAAGAAAACTTGAAAGGAATGAGAAAGCTGTGATATTTTATGAGTCCTATTTATCAAAAGACAGATTTTCTCATAGCAGTGACATTACTGCTATAGATTAGAATGCTTTCCATCACTTGTTAAAAGCCGCAGCTCTGCTGTCAGTTGTGACATCCTCTGTATGGATCTTCTTCCTATAAATATGAGCAGAGGACAGCCATCCAGTTATCTCTAGATTGTCATCTCTCTTTGCTCTGCATGGCTTGCTGGCATTCCCCAGGGTCAGATTGGCCTCTGCTGTTTCAGTGCATTTGTCTCACATAAATCTCAAGTAATATGTAGTGAATAAGCTTCCTGCTTAAGTGGTGTGCCTGAGTTTCTGCAGTTGCTGGGATATTGGCTATGCTTCAGTCAGGTAGATCTTTCTGTCAAAATTGTGATACACTGGACAAGACAGTAAATAAAATAGTGATGAGTTATGGAAGGATTATACTGCTGAAAAAAGACTACATATTAAAATATATTAATGGAAAAGTGATAATTTGTATTCTCATACTCCTTTCTAAAAATTCTCTCAGGGACACTCAGCAGAAATTATTGCTCTGTCTTTCAATACCACTGGAGACAGGATCATCACTGGCTCCTTTGATCATACAGTAGCAGTATGGGATGTTGGCACTGGCAGGTACTAAAGCACTAATAAATATAATTTTACTTTGCATGATTTCAGGACAAATTAAATAGAAAATGTTGAGCTACACATTACAGAGCTTGTATTTCATTTAGAGTATATGTTCCTTCATCTTGTAATTGGTTACACCTGTTCTCTTTGTTCTTTTGAAAAGGAATGCTGCTCATGAAATGCTTTTGTATGTTTTCTTTGTTTTAAATTTCTATCTTATGAGCACTAAAGAGGCAGAAAGAATGGACAGATCCTGTGCTTGTTCCTGGTGAATTCTCCAAACAGGAAAATATTTTATCTACATGGAAACTCATGACTTGCAAGGTGTCTACGATTTCTAGGCTGTTTAAGTAGAAAGAAAGTATATTTTATGTTATAGAAGTATAGTCTTGTTATGGTGTATTTTTACTTCTCACAATCCTTTGTCAGTATAAATTTAAAAATGTGTCTCCTCCAACTGTAGAGAACAAAATGTCTTGATTAAGATGCCAAAAAATAATGATGTAGTAGCTAAATATGAACTTGTATAATACTGACAAATCCACTTGTTTTTTTCAATGGGAAACTCAATGTAAGTAGAATAATGAAATTATCACCCTGATTACTGACAAAGTAATTTATGAAGATAACGATTCTATTTTGTTTACAGGGGTCATGCCTTTTTTCTTTTTGTGAGAGCAAGGGGAATATCTCTGAAATTTATAAATAAAAGGAAAGTGTGTATATAGATATATCTTGGGGTAATAGGCAATATGTATCAAAATAAGACTAATTGTGTGATTTATAAGTAGTGTACATGTAGTACATCATTTAAGGCTTGATCCTATAATCTTTGAGCTTATTCAACACCAACATTCATTCAGCAAATCGACCTTCGGATTCAACTTCATTCAGCCTCATGTCCTTGCAAGTATTTTTGTTTGAAAGCAACTTTTTCCAGCTTATTGTCTGAGCCTACAGTGAAATCCAAGTCTGGGGATTTTTGTGTTACATTCTTTATTCTATGAAATCAATATGGACTTCACATTAGGGCCAATACCAGGATGTGGAATACAAAGGAGAAGATTCTCATTTAAACACTGGCAGCTCTGGTGATTACCTGGTGGGCAATAGAATTGTTCCAAGGCCAGCAGTTGGCTTTCAGATGGCACTTGGGCATGAATACATTTAGTAATAATGAAAAGTTGTAGTCAGAAAGAACATGAGCAAATCATCATTTGCTGTAGACAGGTTCAGGTAGATTTGCAAAAATCTTCTAGGTGAGGTTTTGTGTGCTTGTTTTTGTGAATTAAATGAGATGCACAGCTTTCCAAATTTGTATTTCTTCTAATTTTGCTGGCTGGCCCTGGTGAGCACATGTGTTCCTGAATTTTATTCTGGGTAGGTACCTTGAACTGCCCTGAAGGAAGCTGATGGTGGGACAAGAAAGCTGAACAAGGTTCACGATTTTCTTCATGAAATACTATGATTAAAAAGAAAAAAAAAAGGTGGTGGGGGAAACATGCTTTTGTAATACAGGTCTGAATTTCCATGGCAGATACAGTCTGTTGTAGTTAAGTCTGCAGAGCTGCATTTAGCAAATCAACAGCCTGTACCTGTGGTCAGGAGTGCTGGACACCAGGGTGCTGAAAGAGAAGCAATTCCTCATTTGCAGTTATGGTGAAATACTAGAGCATCCATATATCAAATTTCACTTGGAAACTGAAGGCTAAGGAACTACTGTCATGACTAAAGCTGATGTTTTTCATAAATAGCTTAAATGGAAATTTTTAATGTCACTTCATAAGCCTCTCTTCTATGTTCTTTCTGTGTATCTGATAATGGTTTCTGAGATGTTCTCCACATTGCTATATATTCTGTTTATTGATCAGATTTTTATGTCAAAGCTTGAAGCCCACAATGCCCTTTTTTAAATTGGAAGTTTAAGCTTTCCACTTTTGAATTAAAACTTTTTTTCTAGGTATTACTAGATATTTATAGTAACAGCAGTCTTGATGACCAAATAATATGTTTATAAAATTAAGTTTTCTTCTGTTAACTGCTTGTTGATTTTTGGTTTTACTGTAAAAAAATCTACACAATTACAATATTGTAGTCCTCACAGTGTTAGTCAATAAAAGGAGTAACGTAAAATGCTATGAATGTAATCAAATTTCTCTTATCATAAACAAATAGAAAATTCAAATGCTCAGGAAATTTTCTTTGCTGTTCCTTTAGCACATATATTAATTTAGCTACCCTTATATATCTTGTGCAATGAATAAAAACATTTCAGTCACTTAAGATCACTTAGTTGTTTTTCTAGTCATTAGTTTATCTGTTATTTACAGTGTGCTTCTGTTAATGATGCAGTGATGTTAGCATAGTGATAATAACCCAATTTGCTAATCCTTTAATACATGTATATCTCAATTAATCTTTTTTAGGCTTTGTTGCTTTATGAGCCATTAATTCCTAGGAAGCAGTATTGGCTAATTGTAACCTCTCTATTCAGATAAAGCTGAAGAATTTAATGGGACTTGTATTGCCAGTCTTGTGCAGCAAGAAGTTCAGGATTAATGAGGATTAGAAATCATATTTCAGTTGGGCTGTCATTTGCCTGTTATTTGGGAACATGCTCACATTAAGTACCTGATTAACTTCCATTTGATCTTCAGTGGATTTTATAATAGGTTTAGATTATATGGAGTTTTAAAGATGTACTGTTTACAGTTCATTGAAGTAGGATAATGGGTGAGTAATGTGAAAAAACTTGCTGTGTATGCTTAGCATGTAGATGAATACAAGGAATCTGTCTCTGCTACTGAAAATCATCACATTTCACTGGAAATACATTCACTAAAATACTTTTGAAAGAGAAGGGAGGAATTTCCCATTTTATTCCTTACTGCCTCTTTTTGCCAAAGATAGAAAATGGAATTGATGTAGTACTAGAATGCTAGATGAGCTGCACCACTCCATTTAATTTCTTTAATGGTGAAAAATTGACACCTTAACTATACCATTATCTAAACTTATAATTTATTTGTGTATATAAAAATTCACACTATAAATGTAAATTATTATTCTAATTTTTTTTTTGGTAGGTTGTTACATACTTTAATAGGCCACCGAGGGGAGATTAGCAGTGCCCAGTTTAACTGGGACTGTTCTCTCATTGTCACTGGATCCATGGACAAAACGTGCATGGTAAGCTGGTTGAGTAGGTAGTGAATACAGCTCCTTGACATATAAAATGTGTCTTTTTTTAAATTGAGGAGCATAATTTTAAAGTAATACATACAATGAATTATAGAATTTACAATTAAATGTAAAACCTATATTCTTACTAATTTCAGAGTTAAATCTTGTTTAATCAATACACTGAACTAAAAACGTATAGGACTTTACATTAAACTAAAGAGTGACTCATTGATTTATATTCAGCTTTCATATTATTACGTGTCAGATATCAGTAAGGACCTCTATGAGTCGCATTATCAGTCAGCTAGCTGTCTATAAAGCATGTTAATCAGAAGAAGCAATCCAGTGCCCCTGTTATCTGTGCAGCTGTGGAATGCTGTGACTGGGACACACATAGCGACGCTGGCAGGGCACAGGAAGGAGGTGCTGGATGTGTGCTTTGATTACACCGGGCAGCGCATTGCAACTGCCTCTGCTGATGGTGAGTGAAGGGCCTGGCACCGTGGGCAGCATTGCAACCTCAGCATCAAACACCTTTGTCCTTTCCCTTTGGCTCTACTTTGAATGTAGCTTGATGAAAGAGGAGTACTTAATTCAAAACTATAGACCAAGCAATGTTTGTTGCGTCAAAGAAACTGGGCATTAAACTTGAAAAATTTTCTCCTGTGAAAAAGTTCTTATTTTCATACTTCAAGCCACTCAACGTGTCTTTCCCCTTTAACTTCAAAACTGGAAGGAAATATTTCACTTGTGGCTGGAAATACATTTTAAATGTGTAGGTAAATAGCTTTTGAGGGGTTTGATTTGGTGGCTTAAGCTTAAATGAAAAAAGTAGTTGCAACTTTACTGGTGGATTTGCTAGCAGGCTTATGTAATGCACAGCAAGAGAATACACAATAAAGAGGTAGTCAAAGAAGCAATTTTGCTTTGTTATTGGTATGCAGAAATTTTACATGTTTATTGTATGTCTAGGAATCACAACAAATAGTTTTTTGTATTCACCTGCTCAGCTATTTATATTTATAGTGCATAATGACAATATCATTTTAGTTCTAGATACATAATTCCAGAAACGGGATACCAGGCTGGATGGGGAGGACTATTTGGGTCTATTTTCCTATGCTTGCTGTATTAAGACAAAAGACAATGTAAAAAGTTTCCTGAGATTTAATCAATACCTTATTAAATATAAGGTATAGATTGTTAAAATTAATATCTGAAATATTATGAAAGCTTTCTGAGTATATTTTAGATGCATTCTGAAATTACAGGCTTCAGTAGTCTGTGCTCCGTGTGGACCTTTGTATTCACATTTTAGAAATTTTCCAGGAGAAACCATTTCTGGTCAGGAAAGGAAGTCAATCTTTCCCCAGCAGATTACAGATATTGTTAACATTCCTTGGAGGAAACTCTGTGATGATTGCCTTCTATTTCTCTTGAAATTAAACCTGAGGATGAGTTCCTTCTGATGCTATTGAAATGTTATTAATGAAATGCATGCTTAAGCATAACAATCACATTTGGCTCCTACTGCAACAGGGTCAGCAAGAGTCTACAACGCAGAAACAAAACAGTGCATTGCAAAGCTAGAAGGGCATAAAGATGAAATTTCAAAGGTAAGTTGTGCATGGTTTGCACCTTTTTTTCTTTGACTGTGTGTGACATCCAATCCATCAGTTATTCCATGACACAGGAATACTGTTAAAGATTAATACTGTGGTGGTGTAATAACTAATATTTAGGATTGATAGATCTGGCTAAGAAGTTATCTTGGCTAAGAGAGCATTCCTTTTAAAAGCTATCAGACAACAATTGTCTGCCAGTTCCCCACTTCTGAGCTAAGACAATATTGGGTGTGCTATTCCTGTAGGTTCCAAGAACCACTGCTCGGTATTGTCATGTCATTTACCATTTGACTTCTTAGAATGGTGGCAGCTACTTAAGTCCATCCCTCCAAAGGGGTGGACACCTGTCTTTGTTGCCCCTGAAATGACTGGTTTTACTTTGCTCTTTCCTTGTCCTGAAGCAGTTTATCAGTTGGGTCTGCACACCCTCTTGGTAGAGAAGGGGGGAACAGAGAGGGAGATGCTCTCTGAGTTTTCTTCCAATGTGATCATTGTTAACAGAGCTTCTGTCTGACCTGCCCTAAACTGTGCCTGTGTTATTCTGCCATTGGAGTCCCACATTCTCTGACAGAATAAGCACCAGGTTTTTACTCTCTTGTTGACATCTTAAGGCTGTTGCCTCTAAAGCTTTTACCATCACCTTTATCCCTTGCTTCTACCAGATGTACTCCTCTTTACTCTTTTTCATTTCTCTGCACACCTGATTTATGAAATAGAACAGAAAACTATATTTTGGTGGAAAAATACATGGAGTTTTATTTTCAAAAGTGCACAAGGGAATTGGAAGTACAAAGCCTGTTTCAAGAATCACTTGGTCATGAGGAGTGTGCTCATGTGCTTTGCTGGAAGTCTTACCTCACTCAATGTTGAACACCAAGGTTCTGTTCCAAATACATTTAGTTGCTTCTACCATTGTACATATTTTTCAAACTTTTTTTATCTATTGCTTGCAGCTTTTCATTATTCTTTCAAATATATAGTTCTCCCTAGCTTCCAAGTTACCGTGTTAAGTCTGCTGCTTTTTTTGATGTATTTTGAAGTTGAAATATTAGTATTTTGAATCTAGGATGGTTCTTAATGAACAAAACTTAAATGGTTTCATTCTATTGATTTGTCTATTATAATCATTTCGCTGAGAGAATATTAAGTTCAGAAGGATTGGTCTTTCCTCAGTTGCTAAAATCACTGCAGTATTTCACACTGAGGACAGTCTGAACCCCTGCTGTCAAGAAGGTGGGTTAGAGACAGCGTCCATCGGGGACCTTAGTGCCAGCATGATTTCTGTGCTGAAGAGGGAATTCTCCTCTGGGAGCATGTGGAAAAGGCCATGTATTTCTGCAGATACTCTGTGGAGATGTGACCACTTGGGAAGGCTATTACTTGGAAATTGAATTTCTGGCTAAAAGACATTTTGCCCTCAGTGATTAAGCAAGTTTGCATTATATAATAAACTGATATTTTCTGGTTAGTGCTGGAAAAATGTACCTGATTATCTGGAAATCCATGCAGTTATGGCAGTGAATGTTTAACAAATATAAAGACTTACAATAAAATTAATTGCTTCCAGTGCAAATTCTGGTACTACAGAAATGTATGTTATTTAATGTAGAACTCTATAAAATATGTATAAACTTTACATTGGAATAATGATAACATTTAAATAAAGTTGCTACATTTGCTACCACTTGTGATTTTGGGGCTTGGTATTTGGAAGTTATGATCCTGTAGTAAGGTCACATTATATTTCAGCCACAGAAGTTTGCCAGCATGACTCTAATGGAATACTATCCTACTTTAGGTAAAAACCAGTGCAATAGTTGCTACTTTCTATTTTCATCTGTCAGTCACTTGATATGCTTCTTTCTCTAGGCATACTGACTTGTTAAGTAACATAACTCACTTCTGTATTTTTTAAAGGTGTGTTTCAACCCTAAAGGCAATTGCATACTAACAGCCAGTTCTGATAAAACAGCTCGACTCTGGGATGCTGCTACTGGATGCTGCCTTCAGATATTAGAAGGTCATGCTGATGAGATCTTCTCCTGTGCGTTCAACTACAAAGGTGATACAATCATTACAGGTAACTCATATATTCAATTTTTCTTTTCTTTTTCACTGGAGAGACATCTGAAATCTTGTTATGGTGAAAAAACATCTGAAAACTTTCCTGGGGCCATATGCCAAATGCAGGTACCAGCAGTGACGTACAATATAGTGAAGAAAATCTTGCAATTCACTTTAGAACTGAGGTTTAAGAGAATATGGCCATGGACAGATTTGTGCAAAGGCACAGGCATGCCCTCCCATCACTCCAGTGGGCACATACCAGCACCAGAGCAGTGACTAAGCCATTGTCTCACAATGCATTGCCATGAGGGAGGTGTGGATGAGCAAAAGGCAAAGGTTATTAAATGGGAGCACACCTTTTGTGTATTTGGTACAGAACTCTGGTCAGGTTTCCTTCATTTCAGACTAGAAGTCAGGGGATGCAGGATGATTTCAGCTAAAAATATTGCCCTAGATCCTGCTGCCTGTTGCTAGTTGTGGAGAAAAAAATATTTATGAGTCTCCTGGGTACATTGTTGATGTAGGTATTAACAAAAAGGGATAGACTGTGTGATACAGCTAAATGATTCCTTCACCACTTGTATTTATTTCTAGGGAGCAAGGATAACTCCTGTAGAATCTGGCACTGACTGAGGAAGAGGAAGGATCCAGTTTGACATATGCCTGCCTACTTTGAGTTTTAGAGTCAATAAACTCAGCCTTTTGGATGTGTCTTCTTTTAATCTCTTTGTTGAAGTAGAACGGTTATCTACATTTGATAGGTTTGACTTAGATGTGAAACCACTGAATTGCAGAAGCTGGAAGGGACCACTGGAGATCTTCTAGTACAACAGCCTGCCCTGCTCAGCACCGTCATCCAAGCAGGCTGCCCAGGACTGAAGTGGGTTTGAATATCTCCAAGGATGGAGACTCCACAGTTTCTCTACACAACCTGCTTAGTATTTGAACCCTTGCATAGTAAAGAAAAAAGTAGGGTTTTCCCCCTCTTATGTTTAAATGGAATAGATTCTTGTATTTCAATTTGTGTATGTTGCCTCTTCACTGAGTAGCACTGAGCAGAATCTGGTTTGTTTTCCCAGTCACCTGAGTGAAATTATGATTAGTGTGAATGAATGCATAGGATGGCTCCATTTCTTTATGTGTAATTTTTAAATTGTTTTAATAAAAAAAATAGTAGAGCATTATAGTGATTTCAGTTGTTTAACAACTGTTGGTATGCACTTGCTTTGAGTACTTTTGTATTATTTTTGTGTGTATGTAATAAAATACTGAATTAAAGTGCCAGTTTTGCTTTTTGTAATTTAATGCCCCATTCATATTTCTGGAGAAAACCAGCAGCCATTTATGAGCTGTTTTGCTGTTAACTATTGCATCCATGCTGTAGCTAAACTCCCCTCTCATACTTGCCCACATCTTCCCATTCAATCCACTCCTTTCTGCTCAGTCCTCATTCTGGGATTTTGAACTGCGGTAAAAAAAAAATTAATATCAGTGGTGGTTTCAACTTGGAATCCTGGCCCAAAGATTAAGTCCAGCATGAAGAAGCCAACTGAGAAGTGAATGAGAAACTCCTGCAAGTTATTTACCAGCACACAGTCAGCTTTTAGCTGGGCTTACCTCGCCCAGCAACTGCCAAAAGGTTTCACCTGTGCTGAGCTCACTCCACGTCCTAAGAGAGCACCTGGAAGTGCAGCTGCTCTTTGCAGGCTCAGTGAAGGAGCAGAACTCACCAGTCTCTTCCAGCAGATTTGGAAGAAGGATGAAGAGTCAAAGAGGGAGAACGGGAATGTACAGCAGAGAATGAACAAAATACCAGGAGGTATTTTGTTAATATTCTGTATCTCTGGGTGATTGTGGACTTCACTTCTAAATGTTGTTAAATTTAGGAGGAAGTTACTAATGCTGATGTGTTGTGACTATCTCTGAGTGCTTGCCAGTGTCTTTGTGTGTAAACGAAGAAGCAAAAGTGCCTGTCATCTCTTGGCAGATTTCCTGGTTATTTCAAGTAGTGTTGTGTTGTGGGAGAAGTAAGCAGTGTGCTGCAGATCATTTAAAATGAAACTTTCACCAGTAGGCAAAGTGGCTGATACAAATGTGTCTTTAATGCTTGTGGTGCTTCCTGGGGTTTTGTGCAAAACCTTCTGATGTCAAAAACATCTATCAGTAAGCTGGAATTGAAAGGGGTGGGAAGGACAAGGCTTCTTCTGTGTTGGTTTTGAATTGCCCAGTGTCCCTTGATTGATGTGCACCTGTGATCTGGGGGATTTCCAGCTGACAAAAATGAGGACAACTGAGGACAACTACTACAATGAGATGTATAAAGGTACTGCTATGTAGTTAAAAACTGGAATTTGACTTGCTGTGTAATTATTGCAAAGAAAAAATATATTATTTGTACTGTGATTAGGTTGGTTTTCTTCCTGTTGCCTTTTCCTTTATGGTTTTTTTCTCATACTATGCTAGTGAATCAAACATCTGTAATAGCTTTGGCTTTGAGCTCTTGTCCTATTTTTGCAAGAAATTGTGAGTTGAGGTTTCATACAGTAAGCATTGGACTGAGAGGCCATCTGGGTTGTTTCTGATTCTTCCTAGATTCTGGAGTGTGTAGAACTGCTTTTCAGGTTAAGTTGTCCAAATTTCCTGCTAAAATGTGAAATATTTTCACATCTGGTGTGATTCACAGCACTGCTGGAAAGGATGCTGGCTTGGCAGCTTGTAAGAGCTTCAGTAGTACTCTAGATACTTTCTATGCATGCTTTGATGTTAGGTTCTCTGCATCTTGGTTTACCCATATGTGGATTTAATAAATTATAGAGGTACACATTAGGAATGCATTGCATAAATGTGTCTTCCTGGCACAGTTCTGGGGGTCTGGCAGCAGCTTTATTTCTTTCTCTGATTCCAGTTTAGTCCCTCAACCAAAATGATGAGTGTGTATGTTATTACTCTATTACTTGGTACTTTTTTAATCCACATACCTTATACTCCTCAAGGGCTGCTTTAATCACTGTGTGAGTGAACTGTGGTTTTCAATGTTACCCTGAAATGCTGACAGGCTTGGCTCCCTGTGACCTTATTGAAAAGGATTGGCGAAATCCTTTCAGGATAAACCTCTGTAAAATTACAATTCTGTTTTTCTGGGAAAGAAGTTTGTGTCATGTAACAGCTCTAGGACAGAATGTACACTTCACAAGGATGGGGATTTCCATGTAAGCACACGATGTGTACTTGGACTTGTGACGTATGAGATTCAAATTCCTTCTGAATAGGTGATGACAGTAATACTCACACCCACTCATGTTTTAGAAGTGGCATTTTGTGTGAATTTCTTTTTTCGTCTCCTTCAGTGGGCTCACTTGCACTTCCCGGGTGGTTGGCAAAAGGATGTGGAAATACATCCTGCTTCTATTTTCCAGTTTGCTGCACTTTATGGTCTAATTCTCAGCCGAAGCGGGGAGGAGGATGCAGTACCCATCAGCCAGACCTGTCTTCACTGCAAATTGTTTTAATTAGTTTGATAGTCCAGCTGTTTAATATAACTTTCTGTCCTGCTAAATTCTGCACAACTGCAAGATGCCTTCCGAGGGCCTGTTCCTTGTGATGACTGGATTCGGAGTGGGTTGGAAAAAACTGAAGTAGTGGCATTATAAGTTTGCTCATATGTGGCAAAGGCTTAGGAATGGCTCTGACTCAAATTCTTAAATTGGCCAGTATGGATGTGCTTTCCTTCTGAGCTGCAATTTGTTCTATATAAAGTAGGTCATGGGGTTCTTTATTTCAGCGGACTGGTGGGGTTTTTTTCTCCTCTGACATTTTGAAATTCGGAGTTCAGGATTCACAATGGCATTCCTATGCTCTTGTGTCATATAGCTCTGCATGAAACAGGGCAAGAGAAACAGAAAAAATGGCCTCTTCAGAAAAGTTATCTACTGAATTTCACAGGTGACTGTTTTTATCATAGACCACAATAAAATAGTTAATTTACTTGAAGACACTATGTAAACCATGAGAGGTATGAAAAACCTGAGGTAGATTATAGTTTTTCAACTTTAATAATCTCAACATTAAAAGAACCCTAAACACAACAAAACTAAAAACTAAGTTTTAAAATACCTAATTCAAGTACAGTATTGTGAATACAGTAGAATTGCTTTTTTTGAAGAATAACAGATCTACAGGCCAAATTGGCCACGGCATCTCCCTCAAGAACTTCTTCAGCTCCCACTTGAACCTGTGTACAAGCCTTGCATCCTCTCATTTGATAACTTCTCATCTCTTTTTGTTTGCTTTGAATCTGGCTTGTATGAATTTAATTTGTTGTGTCCTGGTTTTTATTGTAAAAGATAGTGAGCAACCACCCCCCATGTTGTTAAAAACCTGAATCATGGTCATGTAGAGGGAGATTTTTACCTGAGGCTGTATGTAGTATGTTGTTCTCATTTTGTTGTGTTCAATGCCCAGTTTTTAAAAAAAAGCTATAAAAAATTAAAGATAGACAAGTCCTTTTCTGATTTAGTCAGCAAAGTGGTGGTTTCCTTTCCTGTGTAGCAGTAGAAATACTGCTGTATCTAGGCAACAGGGCAGTAAATGCCTCTGTGAACTTACTCAAGGAGAGGGAACTCCTGTCTCCCCGCCCTTCTGCACACTTTGGCAGGTACTGAAAGCAGCCAGAGTGAGCACTAACAGAGATTTGTATGTTGGGAGTTATTCTGGGCAATCACTGTATCATTTCTCTTTATTTTATTTTGATGCTAAGAATGTTGTGTTTTGCCTTTTATCTCTTGAATGAATTGTGGAACCACGAGTAACTCTGGCACTGAGGTGAGACTTGGATCTTGCTCTGACTTGTTTTGGTCAAAGCAATGGATCAGACTTATCATTGAGAAGCAGAGTTTGAGCAGCTCCAGGACGGCAGGCAAATATTTAATAGGTCAAAAAATCCATAGCTCATTTGTGAACTTTATAGGAAGGCAAAGAGGACACACATTATAACATAAATTTATTTCTGAATAAATTACAACATTAAGAACTATTGTACAGAGAAACTGCATCACACTGTTACAACTCTGTCATGACATTTGTGCTTTGTAAACATTTATTCTATCACAACAAAAAATTGTATACTGACAACTAACTGCATTTGGTTTAAAAATAAATACACTTTTCCATTTATTAACCAAACAAAGCACTTTAATTCTGTAATTCTTGGTGCTTTTCATTAGCTCCCAGCCTCAGAAATGCTGAGCATTCAGAGTTGCCACTCATGTTAGTGGGAGTTACAGATGTTCAGCAGTTCTTAGGAGCTGGCCCAGTGACTGCACAGTTGTGTTCAGTATTTGCAATAAATTGATCTTTATTTTGACTGTAAAGTGACCTCTTCTGTTCTGTTTATACTGCAGAGTAGATGGACAATTACTCATGTTACTCAATGCTCCACTTTAGATTTTGATTTGCTAACAATTTGTACTTTGTTACAAACAAGTGATGCAATCATGCAAGATTCATAATGATTTTAAAGACAAAACTGAGAATATGGCTCTTTTTTCATAAATTATTTAAAACTACTTCAAAATTTTCAAAAATATTTAGTGCAAAAGGATAGGGTTTTTTTTGCAAGAAATATTACAGAAGCATATACTGTTATATGGAAAATAAAACTTCTCTTAAATTTTTTTGGGGGAACAGCAGGCAGGTATTCTATTACACTATTTGGATAGGAGAGATGAACAGTATTTTCAAAAAAACAAGTTGCAGAAGAGCTGTGATGTCAAAAGTTATTTTTTCCTTTAAATTCAAACCCATCTCTTTGGCAGAGTTGAGAGAATATATTACTAAGTGCATGATACCAACAGATCATCTCAACAGAACTACAGCAGAGTGTATCTTATCAAACAATTATAGAAATGTTATAGGAATGTGAGCTCTCACATATAGTCCAAACAGTTATCTCCGAAATGAATACATACGTCTGCTGAAATTTTAACAAACATTTTGCTTTCTTGTAAGTTACAAAAATTAACACTGAAATTTTTAGGATGAGATGGTACTCTTTTCAGATATGCATTTCTTTGCCTCATTAACAATTTATTCAATTACACTAGAATTAAAATAGTACTTTTTTCACTGCTTTTAACTGATATGTAGAATGTTACATAGTGCTTTCAACAGAAGCCCCTTAGGTACAACTGTACTATCATTATTCCCTTTGGCCAGGCAGGGACACTGAGGCACAGAGGTGAAATGACTTGCCCCGAGGTTGCAGGGCAGGGCTGGGACAGGACAGGGCTTGGGAACTGCAGCCCTGGCTCACAGAGCTGTGTGCAGGAATCTCCCAGGTACAGATAGACTGAACTGCACTGCTTCCCAGGGAAAAGGAATCAGGTTTGTAAGGACAGTAACTCAGAGAACGGATTTTATTTCTTTGGGAAGATTGCAAGAATCAGGAACAGCTATGGAAGAGAAATAAACACATGGGAAGAAATACAAATGTGTTTTCAGCAGCTTTTTACTGTGTTGTCTAGCTGCAGAGATGTTGAGTGTCCAAAAGCTTTTACCCCTTAGAAGATTATGGGGATTAAAAAAACCCATAAATACTACTTATCTAGGGACAAGGGTGTCTCCAGACATTCTGGAACACACTCTGCTTTTAACAGTTACACTCTACCATTATCATGCTGTTTTAAAACTGAATGTTAGTGTATTATCCCATCTTACCTGACCGACTTGATCAAATTGATGAAAACTGAATATATTAGATAATTAAGCCTTTACTGTGTATTTCATTAATTCAGAAGGCTAAAAATCTATCCCCTCATAGTACAGTGCATCCTATAGCACAACATATCAAAAGTCCCTCACGACACAGAAAGACACAATAAATTTGGGTTCACTTTGTTCCTGGGTCAGTTGTGGAACGAACTTGTGCTGTTCTTACAGAGTTTGTACATCTTTGCACATTTCATTCAGTGATGTTCAGAAATCAGAGCATTACACAAACGACTGCTTATTTAAACTGGAATGAAACAGAAAAGCTGAACCAGTGAACTTTGTTAACCCAGTTCAAGCAGCCAGTCAAACAGGCTCGGTGTCATCTCTCTGCCCTCCTCGCTGAGCTTGCAGTACTGCACCACGGCTTGGAAAATATCCCCCACTTTCCAGGACTTCCGCTGAACTAACTGCACAACATCTAGAAACTGAATAAAAATAACCACAATGAAATATGCTTAGCATTTGGTGAATGTTTTCCAAGGTTTTGTGAAATGCATACACACAGACCCTTGTTAGCCCACCCTTTGTCAATGCACAGCTGTCTGAGGGAGTGGACAGCATTCAGTGCACAGCAACATCAGCGTTCTTTCTGTTTATAAAACCTTCATTTCTCAACTTCCATAGCTCCGCAAAGACTGATGGGCTCTCATGACATTTTCTAAATCAACTGCTTCTGTCAATTATTTCTGATTTATTCCAATGAAAGTAAGAACAGAGAAAGTGAGTTTGCTAAAAATCACTAATGGAAGTGTGACTATCCACCTTAAAAAAAGTATTTTTTCATTACTGTTAGCTATATTTTAATTTACATTTATTTCTCTGTATTTCCATATACATCCTATAGTATTTTAAATAGTCACATAGTACTGGTGAGAAGGAATTTTGTGTAAAATTTTGTCACAGCTATTGTTGAATCATAGAGAATATCTGTATTTGATTTTTTTTTAATTTCCATATGTTTTAAATATATGTTCTTAAGCAGCTGTAAAAAATCCCGGGTTTTGTCCACTCTGTACTTAAAAATGGGCTTCACAAGGTCACCCATCTGGTCCCTCTCTTTTCTGAAGCACATAAATGAAAATCAAAGCTTTTCACTTCTTTGAATTTCACAATAATTAGTTTGCTCCTTCTATGTTTCCAGTTCTAAACAACACAATATTGTGTCTCTAGATAGTGTAGCTGTTTTCTATTTACATACTGAAGTCTAAACTTTTAATATGTATTTTAATGGTATTTAATATGCACGTGATTTCCAAGAACGTTGTTGTAAGCAGGATGTGCTTCATTATTCTCTAGTGTATTTTTGCAATTGAATTAACTGTTTGCCAAAGCACATGGGTAAAGCTGACAGCTGTTTCTTTAATTAGATGCAATTTGGACTGTTGCTGTTGAATGCATTTTAAATTATGTTTATGATTCCCAAATGCATGTACTCAAGAAAATCAAACAATATCTCTGCTACTCAAAATGATCTTCCCATAAGAGACCAAAATACTGATTTGTAATATTTTTTTATTAATTGACTTAAATACTAACATGTTTTTAAGCCTCAAAGCTTAAGCTGCTCTTGCTGATCTTTGAAATGGGTCTGTTTTGGTCTTTCTTGAGGTGCTGTGGTTGGTATTTGGTGGTGTCTACAAAGGAGCACCTGATCATTCAGGAATAGAAAGAGTCTGCAGTTCTTGTGGCTGTTTTGGACTTCAGTGCTGCTCTTGGCTCTGGCTTGGACTAACAGCTCAGAAGGTTTCTCAGTGATCTGTGTCTGTCCGCTTCTCTTTGCAAAGAGACTTCTGCTTTCAAAAGCTGTATCCCTAGCTGGAGCAATTTATGAACAGCCAGGTGCAAGTTCAGACTGACCTGAGGCTGCCCTCATCAGTGTTACAGGCAAGGCAGAAGCAGCATAAGGACTGAAAATCTTAAGTTCAAACAATGTCTCACATTACAGTGACCAAGTAGCAGAACTTTGTACACGTGATGTCCACACACCAGTGTTTTTTGGTTTTATTTTTTAAAGCTTTGTACTTAAACTCCATGTAAACCATGTGTGGCCTTTCAGATGTAGCCACATAAAGGACTGCTAATTCTGCCTGGGGCATTGGGATTTAATGTTTCATTAATATGAAAAAGTGAACAGATTCATCAAAGCATGCCACAGAGACTTTGGAGAAGGTCTTGTGGTGACATTTTCTTGTGCCACAGACAATCTCCTACATATTTCACATGCCTTAAATTCTGAGACACCTGTCCTCTCATTCCTTTCTCTAATATAAACAGTAGTATTGCCATCTCGCTGTAATGAAGATATTTTTGCATCTGCTTTAAGCTCAATAACTTCAATAAATCATAACTGCCACAATTATGTACACATTACCAGTATGCTCCATTCTGCAAACACTACCTTTTCAATTCTGTTTTCCTGAGATTTCTTGAAATAGATGGTTGGAATTCCAAGTTCAGAAGCAGCTATCCACTGCAGGGTAGCTCGCAGCTCCACGTCAGGGCACTCTGGTTCCAGATCAAAGTTTATTACCAGGAGGTCCTTTTGACAGTTGGCTGTTCCCACTGAAAGCTCAGAAGTACTTTCTGGAAGAATAATCCCATGAGTTACTGTGCAATTACTTGTGTTATCTTCAAACTGTATGTTTTAAATGATATGGTTCAACTTACCCTCTGTGTTTTCTGTCTGTTCTTTAAGGAAAACCTTTTCTTCTACTAATTCACTTAGAAACAAACAACAACAAAGCTTATTAGTCATACTTAGGAACAGTCTACAACATTGCTTCATGATGAATAAACTTCTCCCTCAAAGCAAGACCTAGAAAACTGCAAGAAAAAGGTTACGTAGGATGAAACAATTAAATGCTGAATATATTTCATTATTTAATCTGTAAATCAGGAAAAACTGAATTGCAGCATTTTTCTGTAGCAGGATGAAGTACTTGTGTTAGTTATGTCATGTATTACGTTTCACCAGGATCTGTGTATCTTTACAGTTCATGTAATGACAAGCAAATGACATTATGGTAAGACACAGCAAGTCTCATAACCTGGGTGGAAATGCTGATTTTCCAGTGTCTGCATTTTGCTGTGACAATTTTCTGACATCACTGACTTCAGGAAGTTGCCATGTTCAGTATGTGATGTGCAGTGCCTGTGTTTGTGCAGTTGGTGTGCCCTGGCTGCATAATGACATTCACAGCTGGCAGGCTGTACCAGATCTTTAGGCAGGATGTACTCGCACATCTCTTGATAATTGAATTGCATGTTGAGTAGAAACATTCCTAGAAACAACAGGTAAGATGCACTGTGGGCCAAATTATTATTGGAAAGAATGCTATTGGGGTTTTTAAAATTGCTTTTAATTGATCCTTATTTGGTTGACCTTACTTGGTATTACAGTAGAGTTTTGATAATATTTGAAGTTATTCAGAGAAGGTTCACATGACAGAAAACTGAAACCACAGAGAACTGTCTTTTAGACAGGGTGGCTGATGGATCTGTGTTCCCAAGAGATCCACCTGAGTGGATTTTCCTGTAACCTTTCACTGTCTAGTGCCCTCACTCTGCACAGACACCTGCATGTGCTTTTTCCTGAAACCATGGGCAGGCACAGCAGCAGGTGCAAAGCAGGGCTTGGCACAGTTTTGGTGGCGTGAACAATTTGCAGTTAAAATTGGACTAAACATCAAGTCTCACTTCAGTGACTACTTACTTAATCACAGGAGAAGATGGCACGTTCTCCTGATAAATTTCCAGGTCCATAATGCCAAGACTGCTAGTTGTACTGCTGTTGCCATTGCTGACAAAGCAAAAGTTTAAGTATTAGTGCCAAGCTGTGCTGAACATGTCTCCATACATCTTTTAAAAATTTATTTCTGTACAAAGCAAAGTGGGGAGGAACCCTGTTCCATAAAATCAATTGTGCTCAGCAAGTGGTTCCCTGAATGAAGCACACTAGTCTGCTCAAATTAATGAGGCTTTCATTAAAACAGTTCTAGATGGAGCATGTATCAAATGCATCAGTGCATCAAGTGATGCTGTAAATTGGAGGGGAAAAAAGTGGACTCTTCTTGTGGATGGCTCATGCAAACAAAACCCAAGTCTGTGTGAGTCCTTGAAAAGAAAGATCAGCAGGTCCAGAGATGTCCTGCAAGAAACCTGCAGAGATCCAGCTGCCTCTGAACACAGGGAGCCCTAGCAAGGCACTGGCTGCCCATCACACACTTACCTGTCGGGTGAGTCCATGCTGGGAACCAGCAGCAGTTTCAGTGTATTACATCATACCCCAAATACTATTTGGGATCTGATGGAACCCACAGGTACAGAGATGGCCCCTCATGTTTCTGACTACTCTGAAAGACTGAGAGTTTAATTAAAGCCAATGTTCATTGGGACCACAAATACACAGAAGTATTCTGTTTGGTTTCTTCACAAGGATGAAGCAGCACATTTGAGATTATTTGGAAAAAATAGTACCACTTCACTTTATAACATCATAATAAATGTGACAGTGAATGTTTATGCAGATACTGTAATAGTTTCATGGACAGGTTGTGAATTTGCTGGCTGCAAGTCAATTACCGTGAATGAATTCCGTGTGGCAAGTCATGTTGAACCATTTAATTTTTACTGGAAAGCTAACTAATAGTATTTCCCCTACATTAGAAGGATTGATTAGACAGTTACTTTTCCCATCAGGGTGTTCTGAGACACTGTCAGCATGCCATACATTGACTTGCTGTAGTAATTTCTGTTCCAGTGCAGAGCTAAAGGCACAACACTTCAGCTCTCTCAGACCAAGGACTTTGTAAAAGGTTGATACTGTAATGACAGGATGAATGTTCAGCTGCCCTGACAGCCGTGTTTTGTTCTGTAATTTCAGCCGGCCAACAGAGCTCTCTGACAGAGACTCTTTCTTTTCCCTGCTTCATTACCATAATGTCTTCCCTCCTTGTCATCTTAATGCTCAGGAGAAAGATGTAATTACTTGATAATATTTTAAAACATAGTCTAAGAGCATGCGAAGGAAAAACCTTACTCAATTTGATGCTGTGAAAGGGCTGAAAGTCAAACTACCATTGTTCTGTATGAACTCCAAGGATTAAATAACATTTTCAAACATTTGTCCTGACTTGGAACAAAATCAGCACATAGCAGTAGGAGCTCTTGAATTATGTCTACTCAGGGAAAAATTGGTTATCCTCTGTTACCCCTGCACCCTGAGCAGATCAGGGCTCAATCTTTGTTCTCAGTGCTTGGATTTCTGGTGGGAATGGCAGCCTCATCAATCTTGGCTAAGGAGGTGCCAAAATAAACATTATGCAAACAGTAGCAAATAAATCAAAAGAAAGACTGTAGCAATTAACTTGTCCAATGGCCTTTTTGCTGTAGGACTGAGACACTTCAGTGGTACCAGGAGGTTTTCTTCTTGGTCTGAATTGAGCTACTCACCAATAGTAAAAAGACCTGGCTGAGAATCAGAATGTGGGCAGTTTTTCCCCCCCTTATTAAAAAACAAAGAGATAAAATCTGCCATCAGACATTTTTTACAGTATTCTGAGTGAATCTTGAGCTGTTGCCTCTCACTGCTGATGCAGGGTAGGCAAACCACTGGCTGGGTGGACAGAGCCCATTGTGCAGTGAGAAGAGACAGCGTGGGTACCTCAGGGAGCGCTCACTCAGCTGCAGGTAGCTGCTTGTGTCCTCAGGATTGTCCTCATCATTGGCAAGCTGGGACCAGCTGCCAGTGCTTTCTTCACTGCTGCTGAGATGGGTTGGGAATTCTTCAGCTGTTTTCGTCTCTCCTATGATTTCAGCATCCGATCTGCTCTGAGGACTGCTGCTGGCAGGGTGATAGGGAAGGCACACTGATATTGTAATATAGGCAAACAAACTGGTGCCCCCAGTCTTCAGGAAATGCTGCTCATTAAAGTCAACCAAGCTGCAGAATTAGAGAGATGCAAAAGACTGGACAAGCTTATAATTTATACATACAGTCCAGTAGAACATATGGTCTGAGATGCTCTTAAAAAAGGACTTTCTTATGACAGTAATAAATAAACACAAACCCTAGATTTAAGTATGCATAGAAAAGTTTTAGCTTGTACAAAAAGATTTAACATGCATTAGAAACCTGATCACTGTAAAGGTTTATTGCTTAATGTGCTTCAGTCAATCAGTGGTTGAAATGTGTGGTGTACATTAGTGCAGAGTGACAGCATCTCCTGGAAATAGATATAGCTGCTAAATCCCTGTCCTGCTACTGGTGAATAAGTTTCTTGACAAGGTTTTCTACTCTGATAAAATTAAAGAAGTGAAAGGAGGAAAGTATTGTGGGTTGTGAATCACTAATGCCTGAGCCTGCTGTGTCCTTAGGGTCTTCACTGCTTAGGCTGGGGAAGGACAAAATATTGAGACAGGTAGTCAGAAACCAGCCTGAAGGTGGAGCCCAGACTGGGTTTAGAAAATACAGGGTTAAGGGAAAAATGCTTTCTAATTCTGCACACTTGACATTTGTCACACATGTGTGTATTTCATATACGTGTACACATGCTCCCACAAACATACACAGAAACAAAAAAAGAAACTATATATCTGCTTAGTTTTTAGAGCTAAACTGGTCTTTTGATTTCAAAGAAAATCAAATAATAATCAATCTGTTCAATAATTATATCACTGTAGTGCCAGAATAACAAGTAAAGCACAACTGTGGTTTCATTATATTCACTGGATAATCAGCATTTGCAATTTAGGGATTAAAGCAATGTTACAGTCTGTACTGACAACCCTCTGCAGGACCTCTCCACAAAGTTCTTCCCTTCAGACCTTTTTCTGTAGTTATGGTTGAGGCATCTGTCTTTAGTTAGAGCAGGAGATCACACCAGAAATTCTATTGCTCCTGACTAATTACCTTGATTAGGCATATTCTGAGACAGTGTCATTGTGGATATCTGTTTCTGCCAAGCTCTCACTCTCAGAAGCTGTTGGGTTAATGCTGGATGACAGAGATGCAGCCTGTGCAGGGAGAACAGGACTTGCTTGCCTGGGGCTCTGCTCCCCGTGGCAGCCAGCTCTGCCAAACAAGCCCTGTGCCTCTCACCCCTGAGCCCTCTGCACAGAGCTCTGCCCCTGAACCCTCTGGCACGTGGCACTGAGCAGCCAGGCTGCAGGGTAGGGGTGCTGTTCAGGTTCTTAGTACAGGACAGGTAGCTCCTGAAACCCACCAGAGATTTGTGTGGGTGATGTTTCTTGGCATTTTGGGTTTTGTTTGATTCATTATGCAATTACATCTCACACCAGCGATGCTTTGAACTGACAGTTCCCCACTTGTGAACAGTCACTTGGAACAGTTTCTGTGTAACTGTGACAGGACTGGCTCTGTTGCACTGCCTACGTACAAGAAACAGCTTTTTTTCATTGCTGAAGGCCTGCATGGCTGGTTTTTTTCCCTGATTGACTCTATGTCTGCTTGATATTTTGCCTGGAGTCCTATGTGTCTGTATCCGAACTAGCAAGTAATTTCATGTAGTAGGAGTGGATCAAAGCAAATTCTACTGATTCTTTTATAGCTACATTATATGTATTTTCAGGTTTTCACTTCAGCCTAGACTTAGTCCAGACAGCCATGCCACAAATGGTTCAGATCTGTGTGCAGACCCACTGGGGGCTTTGCCTTCCCAGCAGGGATATGAGCTCATCTGGAGTGCACTTGGACAGCTTCTATTTGAGATTGCTTTGGAAAACTCTGCATTTCATGCTGCAAATGAGGCTGGTGCAGAGGAACAGAGGCAAGCTGAACCAGAACTGCATGGCATTGCTGAGCCAAGGGGCTCAGGCAGGTGTAGCCTCTAGTTAATAATTCTGCCTGACCAGTCCTATTGCTTTAAATATGTCACAGCCATGTTGGGAACTCTGCTTCAAAGGCAGAGGAAGAGTTATGAAAGGGCTCGTAAACTGCAAAAATAACTTCATTTTCAAACAGTTAAGGTTCCAAATGGCTTTCTAAATTTATCTTCCTAGAAGCAGGTTGCATTTTAAGGAAGAGGAAGGTTAGTGGGGGAGAGTCAGTATGAAAGACTAGTGACACCATGGTAATTATCCACCTAATTGCTGCCGTACACAGGAAAGCACTTACAATCTATGTACTTTCTCACTTCAAGCAGAGCTTTGTCAAATGCCAAAACAGAGCACTGCCTAGAATAAAGTGAGCTACAAAATGGTTTCTAACACTAGCACCTGCACTCCTTCTGCCACTCTGAGATAATGGGGTGCTGCAGTGCTCCAAGAGCTGACATTTTAGGTATCATTAAAGTAACAGATACAATGAAGTACAGTAATAAAAAGGCAATGCCTTGAGAGAGGGCATTCCCTTAACTTCAGAGCACCCACAGCAACCCTCTGCATTTACACTGCACTCTCACACTGGGCTCACACTTCACCTGAACCAAAGGGAGCTGCAGATTTCTTAACAAAAGGAGTGCAGCTGTAAGGAGAGGGTGGTAAGCTGTGAGTAAACTCCATGAAACAGCATTAAAACATAATGCTCTTTTTTTCTCTATATAAAATCTACCAGAGAAGTACTGAACTAAAAGAGGGGAGGGCTACTTTCATTCTTTTATTTCCTTCACTAGAGAATTTTTATTACATGTAGCTCCATGTTGTAAACACAAAGTTGAACTTCAAGCTCTCAGAAGACTGGTCTCGTTTCCAGGTACACAAAATGTTACTTGCAACAAGCACAGCAGAGAACTACAGGTCAAATACTACTACCTTCTATTAGACACTAGCACTGATTTTTTATTTATCTAATTTTTAGTTCAGATATCAGTCTGTGCTAGCTAAAAGTTTAAGCTTTTGTCCGTCGTTCCTGTCTTGATTATGGGAGACTTAAATGTTTGTAGAGAGGGAGCTTGTCTGTTCAGTATTAGATTTCAATCTTAAAAACCATCATGTCATATCCAATATAAGTTTTCTCCAGAAATGTAGCACTGTGACACAAAATTGGGTGATTTTATGCCAATACAAACCTGTAGTCAAAACATAGCCTGCTTATTTCCTTAAACATACTACTCTTCTTCCTTTATCAAAATAACTTCTGCTGGGAAAATAAACCAAAGATCAAAGCAATGTGCTGATTTGCTGTTTTGTCACTCACCTATTTACTGGGGAGCTGGAAACCACGTGTTTCCCATCCACGGCTTCTGGAGACTTTTCTTTGCTTTGATGCCCCTTTCCAGATGGGCCACATGAAGTTAAGGACTCCAAGTCTTTAGCTGGCTCATCTCGTTGATCAGTTTCTATCTGAATTAAAGGCACTTCCCTGTGCTGTCCTGCAGGAAGGCTTCCAGGGCTCTTCACATGCTCTTTTTCCTCGTCCAAATTTCCTTCTTCCATTCTGGGTTTTGACTGTATCTGAGTTGTGCTTTGGGGACATTTGCTTTCCAGCACGTGCTCTCGGCTTGCATAATCAAAGGAATCCTGCTGGACCACAATTAAACTTTTACCACTTTCAACAATATTTGCAGCCAGTCTTTTTGCATACTGCTCTACATGTGGTGGAGAATCACTGTAGAACTGGTCTGCCTCTGCAGCCTCTGCCTCATCTGCTATGATTTTGTTCTTGCGCATCAGCGATTCAATAGAAGTGGCCCAGGTCTCGTGGATCAGCATATCTGTGATCTGGTCAGTCTTGCCCCTCTGGTACAAGCACGAGTCAGACTTGCAGAGCCCTGCAGAAGCCACAGTACTGACGGGCTGCACGCTTAGGGAGTCTTGGCGGTGGTGGGCAAACCCATCTAAGGAGTTTGCTTTAACTGGGACGCTCACTGTGAGCCTGGAGCCTGAGGATCTGCTCTCGGGCACCGACGACTGCCGGAAGCAGAAAGGTGACCGCAGAGAGGGTGCCAGCAAACTGCCACACCAGTCCTTGGAATTCCGAGGGGAAGGTGGATTATCTTTGTTTTCCTTTTCAATTTCTCTTAGCATATACCTATAAAATTCTTCTGTTATACTTTCTGTGCTGGACTGTTTGGATGGGCAACTTGGTCTTACGTTAAGATGGCCATTTTTCTTGGCTACCTGTTGCAAGGCAGAAGTTAAGATGTTGTTTGCATTTTTTCCTGCATAGTAATCCAGTAATAAATCAAAACCTCTTCCTTCATTTTCCATCTGGTTCACCATAAATCTTGAAAATTCATCTGTAATACTTTCACAACTAGACTGCTTTGAGACAGAACTTGTCTGGCTCAGAGAGTGACCAAAGCTGTTCATTAGGCCTAGGGTACTGAAAGAGGCTTTGGAATCAGAGTCCTCCTCTGGTATGCTCTCACAGCTTGAGGCCTTGGCTCGGCTCCATCTTTCACAGTGCAGTCTGTTCCTGGGGTGGTTTGGACCTTGCCAGATGCTATCAACCATGGAGAGTTCGGTGAGGTTCATGATCTTGGCAGCCACTTCATTTGCAAAGAGGTTGACAGAATCTGGTGTGTCCTCGAGGTTTATAGATTCATCTACTACCCGATTCATCAATCTTTCCTTTAGCTCAGGATGCTCATCTGTTTTTCTTTTGATCTCACTAAGTCGAGGTGCCCTGTGTTTCCGAACCACAGAACCATTGGTATGGGTTTCCTTCTTCCTTTTCATGGTTCGGCATGATAAACTCTGGGTCACCAGATATTCATTGCCTCTCTTCCATGCACAGAACCAGGGTTGCTTGCCATTTGAATTTTCTAGACAAATGGCAGCTATTTCTGTTGCCATAGAGACAACTGTTTCTGCCAATTCTTCTGCAAAATCTGTTATACAATATTTGTCCCTTGAATTTTTCACCTGTAGCACAGGCTGAGAAGGAAGCAAGCCATGGTTTCCTAACAAAGACAAGCTAAGTTGAACATCATTATTTAGCACAGAATCACACTTAATCTTGGCTGGGTTTTCTGTATTTATGGTGGCACTGGAAGACAGCTGTTCTTGAACACCGTGCCTGCATTCACTGTTTGCAAAGGTGTTTTCTCTGTCTGAAAATGACCTGTAGTCTTTCTTCTGATGATGACTGTTACTCTGATTTGGGGATTTGTAACAGTCTCGTGCAGTTCTTTTCAGGTATCTCTTCTTGGGAGATGTTTTCCCACCAAGTGTGTTATGCTCTGTATCTCCTCTTGGTTCTGAATTCAGTGTGGATCCTTCATTGCTATTTACATGCTTGATATTACTTTTCCAAGTGCTTGGGACCTTTTCAAGCTCTTTGCTAGTACTGGTGCTGTAGGATGTACCAAATGGCTTAGCTGCAGTGTGATCAAGGGGGCTGTGTGAAGTTTCACCTGCTGTTGCCAGTGTTGGCCATGCTTCTGCTCTTGTTACTTTCTCTGCTTTTGTGCCCTCAGGAAAGAGAGGTGAACACTCTTCAACTTGCCTTATGTCGTTCATTTTCTTGCAAGTGCAATATATTATATTAAAAAGCAGCTCGTTTGCAGTCTCTGTGAAAATGTCTTGTGTACTTGAGCTGTTCTCTGAATGGGGTTGTAGCTGTCTCTTCTTCCTAACCTCTTCCATAGAATGTCGTAGAATAATACTGGATAAGTTTTGTGCAAGTTCATCTTTGATTACTCCATCAGCATGTGGAATATGTGGTCTTGCTGCTGTTTCAATAATTTTCCCATTTATGGATTCCATAAAATGCCCTACATTTTTGTATGTGTCGGGTTTGGTCAGAATTACAGATGCCTCTTGGAGAAGTGCCTCTGCAATGCTCTCATTCAACTTCTCCATGCTGCTTCCCACAGCTATGCTACAATGCAGAGTAATGGCTGCAGAGGCCTGAGCAGCAGACAGAAGTCCACTGGAAGCTGCAGGGTACTTCTCCTCCTTTGTTTCCCCCAGGCCACAGATGGCTACAGCACTTGCTACTTGAGTCATGCCACAGAGTGCAGATGGGAATGAATATTCTGTGCCAGCACGGTTGTCTGGGAGCTGTGAGGATGCTGTGTGCACCTCATCATGAGTAGCCACTCCACTTCCAGAGTCTGTCACTTCTTGATCCCGGCGGAATTTCTCTGCAGCCTGGGGACTGGAAATGGTTCCAATGACAGTGGCTGCACAAGCCAGAGCCACTTCCAGTGCACTTTGGTCATGTCCATTTGAATGTTCTTCCTCAAAGTAGTCTGAAACTTCAGCAGAGCTTTCTGCCTCAGTCCAGTGGCTCAGGCTGGGGAAGGCAGACCCTGGCCAGTCAGGTACGTTCTCAGAACTGTCTGGACTTTGCACTATGACAATCTTTGGAAGTTCATTCCATGATCGGGAAGCAGACACATCTTCTGACTTACAGGAGCTTCCTACAGAGATGCTGACTGCAGCCTCCTCACTGAAACTGGGTCGAGACTGTGACAGTCTAATGAATGCATCCTGCAGAACAGATTCTGCTAAATTTGTGGCATACTGACCTGTGGTAGCCTGCTCATTTTGCGAGGGAGGATCAGTTTTCCTGATACCTGCACCATCTTCCCCATCTGTCTTGCTGCTCTGTTTTGTTTTTGGGTCACCCAGAGGCTCCAGCTCCTCTTTAGCCATTTTGGTTACAGATACATCTTCTAACTTGAGTGCTGAGTTTTCAACCTCACTAGTCAAATTAGTAGTACTAGATGATGAAGTACCTTTTTCAGCTAATTCCTTCCGCCACAGTATTTCCTGGTCTGGCTTATCTTCAGGTTGTGAGATGCCATCTTCTGCCACAACATTCACAGTTACAGAGACCTGAGTAGCTGCATTGTCTTTATTAATACAGTTCCCTTCAAGAATGAATGGCAACCTGGCTTTTCTATAGTGAACGTTTTCTAATCCCTTTCCTTTAGTTTTTTTGACATCTGACGATGCTTCTGAAACATTTAATTTTTCATGACCTATTAAGAAAAATAAAAAATTAGTTTTTGCAGGGTAACTTCTGACTCTTAAAAGAGATGCACAACTGTGTACTACATTACTGCTCTGTAAACGTACTGCACAGCCATGTACCTTGTCTTTGAATAAAAATTTAAAAATATGAATGGCTGTCCATTTTCTAAATCACAAATGCATGAGTGCATCAGTGAGCACTGCTGCGACTGTTGTGCAGTATGAATAACAGCAGAATTAGCTCAGTCCCCCTGCTTTTACCAGCTTTATATTCATCAGCCTCGTTGTCATCCTCGAGGTGCTCGGAGGCCGTGAGGAAATCTTCTTCTATTGAGGACACGGAGCAGTTTGTGTCATCCTCGGGCTTTAGGACACGGGTTTCTATCTGCTGCTGCCTCTCCTGAACGAGCTCAAGTCCAATAAGAAACTTGTTTATTTCAAAAATGATGCAGCTTGTGCTGTTTCTCCTGTCCCCCCTTGCACATTGGACCAAGCAGACATCTGCCAGCCAAGGACACTAGAGGGGAAAAGAATCTCAGTTATTTCATTAAAAAATAACATTTATTTTAAGCTTCCCTCTTTATAAATATCTGGGGAACATTCTGTTGCAAAGATGCGATACGATTTGTCATTTCAGTGTTAGTAACAGTGTGCAGTTACATGTATGCCAAAATAAGACTTCTTGTACTGACAGCTTTTGATATACGAGTGTTTTAGTAGAGGACCCTGCTGTATCACAGGGAATACTTGGCAATTTTGTTGAAATTTCCAAGTTGTTTGTTTTCAATCAACTTCTTATTTTAATGACTGACTTATTTGATGTTAGTCCTCTGACATGCTGTTATTAATGGTCTCACGCTACCCCTATTACCTCTCTGGAGCGGATTGTTTGTGGGCATGAATTCCTTTCCAGGATAATTTCTGTTGCAACACTTGTTTGAAGGCAGCCCTGTAAATACCAGCTGATAAGATTGTGAAGAGCAGGTTACCTTTAGATGTTCCAGCAGACCATTTTAAAATAATGTTTTATTTTGTTTCTTTGCTGCTCTTCCTCTCATTCCCTTTTTGTCCAAAGCCCCATTATTTCCGTCCGATACAACCTCCCACCGTCAATGGGGCTCCAGTGCACAATGTGCTCAGCCTTTATACAAAACTGCCCTACCTAGAGAAGCTGTACAATTAAGTTGAAAGTTGGACAGAATCTCAGAGGAAGGAACTCTTGTTGTACTTATCTTACTGATGTTTAAACTGCTGGACATTTATACAACAACAAAGCTAAGTCAATGTCTCTGCATGGACCGTGCTGGTTGTATGGATGTACCCTGAACCAAAGCCAAGCTTTTGCAGCTTGTCTCATCTTGTGCTTTGAACTCCAGGCAGGAGTCGAACTCTCAGGATGGAGTCAGGATGGGTGGGACCAACTTTGGATTGGATAGAGGCAAAAGTTTTAGGCTCTGCAAAAGATGCCCTGGACCCCCTGGGCATTTGCACAGTATCTTACATACGCTGGCCCCATCCTGGACCTTCTGTCTGTGACTGTGAATGCAAAATCTACTAACAAAGAGAGTGGGATGAGTGTTACGCTGGATTTACATGTTTATTCGCCTACTCTTCCTTTCCACCTAAAAAATGTGTCTGAACAGAAAACCAGATAAATTAGTGTGTTAAAACAGAAAAGATAGATAAGATAGCTGCTATGAAATGGAAGCAGACTTGGGCCCGCCTCCCCTGAAGGATCAAGGGCTAATGTGGCTTAAAGCATTACCAGCTGCAACCCAGACATCTGCAGGATCCAGAGGGAACAGGAGGATCTCTTAGCTCTCTTTGTGTACAGGGAATGTGTCCCCTCACTGTGCACCACACACTTATATCTGTCTGACAAAAGTGTGTTGTTTGTATGTTTGCAAACTTCCTCTCATCTCAAATCGATCTGAGGTCTTTGCTGTCAGGTTCCTTTTCCCCATTTTCCAAGTTCCATCCTTCACAGGCATGATGTGATCTTAAACATTAGTGTGACTCCTACCTGGGGAACTTCAAAATCAGCCTGAAGGTTTCCTGATGGTAATCCACTCAGCAGGACTATTTCATTTTCCTTTGGTGGCTGTACGTTCATGGAACTGATGAGTTTGGGGAGATTGGGTGAGACACTGATCAACTTCTGTAGTATGAAAGAGAGATTTTGCACTCAGGTAATGAAGTCTGAGTTGCACCGTTATAAATATTAAAATGAAATATCACTTATAGGCATCCCTTTAGAAAACACACTTCAAAGGATTACTTCAAGTAGGTTATGAATAGAACTGGCAGCATTAAAATGCACATTCTTTCTTTTGAGACACCAGACAAGACAAGAATGACAGTGTAAACTTTTGCTCAAGTGTCCAGCAGGGCAATCTGCCATTTTTCACACTGTCACGTGCTAAACAGCTTGATTGGACTGGTGCATCTAAATGCTTCCTACGACACGTGGGTTCCTCAGAGACTGTGAAAACAGTGTCTCTCTTATGGTCTGAAACAGAAAGGCTTCAGGAGGTATGGTAATGAGAACACCACCCATCTCCCTGTTTTCCTCTAGGCATATGACTAGCAAGAAATCAGTGGAAGTTACCTGGAAATTGCTGACCAAATTGGTGCAATGCCAAACATGGAACAACAGAAGCGCTGAAGATACATGAAATATGCCTTTCTTTGCTGTAACACTGCATACCTTCGTGATCTTCCATTTGTAATGACACAGGCACTCCCTACATGTTATGGATTGTTAGAGGTGAAAGCAGTAACAGCCACAGCATCAGTGATGCTACACAGGAGATCTGTACTGCCCCCCGTCCATGCAGGGGACATTTGTGCTCCTTTGTCTACAGAGACCAGGCCAAAAAGACAACACCTACTCTGAGAGTGCAGCTGTCTCTGCCAAGGATCTTGGTGTGCTTGTTCTGTGAACAGAGAACCAGGGCTGACCCCTCAGAGCAGGAGAAGAATAAATACCACCTCAATTTTCTGCACTACCACGGCCCATGTGTTAGTGCAGAACATGTGACAAAGCCCTTCAGGGAGTGCAGCTCTTGGGCACCCAGCCATCTGCTTCAGCTCCTAACCAAGGCAACAATGCTTCACTTTTTTTCATTTTCATCCTCAGAATACTAAGCTTGCAGTATTGTTGTTTTTCCCTGGATTGAATTAGATGTAATAAAACTTTCTGGCTTAGAAAAGCTAAATCAATATTGGGGAACAGTTCACTTTTCAGTGGACTGATCTTCAGATGAGACTAAGTATTTTTATGTGACATAATGAAATTCAGTGCTTCAATTCAGTCTGACGTTCTGCTGTAGCATAAAAACATTCTCATCTTTTTTTTTTCTTTTTTAGTTATAACCTTTCTATAATCACAAACACTTCCTGAAGAATCTCTATTTTTCTACTGCCCAAATTGCCACATTTTATCAGATTTCTTAGACAGGAAGTCATGGCATTTAATATATCTTTTACTTCACTTCTCTACCTTTTGTTCAGAAAAAAAAAGAAGTCTGGAAACATCATTATTTTACACAAAACCCTCAATTTAACCCATTCCAAGGTTCAATCTGTAACACAAAATCCTAACAGTACCTATTAGTAAGTCAAGTACCTATTAGTAAATAGTTATATATTTCATATGAACCACAGCTGTGCTAGCATCTTCAAAATGCTTCTAAGAAATGCTTTCACCACACCAGTGTATTGTACAAAATTCCACACCACTCAATGCTAATTTACAAAACCTGCTTATTATACACAAAAATGGGGATGAGTGTTTTTCCTCTAGGAGAAGAATGCACCTCTGCTAGCAGGGAATTTTTATTACCTACACTGAAAATTGTGAACAGATGTCTAGTTCTAAGATTGAGAGAGAAACTTTTGTTGTTTCCTCTTACAGCTTTTGTCCCTCAACAAACACTCTAAACAACAATAAAACCATTGCTTATAGAAGACAACCAGTGCTTCTGTGGCTTCAGGAAAGTAAAACCTCTCAAGCTGTTCTGCACAGTTAACCTGCTGATTCAATAGAAAAATCATTTTGCTGCAAGATGCCACATTTATTTTTGACAACTGAATTTTCACAGATGCAGAATGCAGAAAACAGCAGAGATAAACTGTTCCTGCCAACGAATGACTTGCAGGAGGCATCAAGGTCCCAGCACTGGTTGTTCTATGAGCTAAAAGTGTTTTCAGCAAATGAACTGTAATGGTTTAACTAAGGAACTCCCTGGGTACTGTCAGGAGATCCTACCTGTGTTCACTCACTACAGATTGCTTCTGTATTGGTGTGTCAAACATGGGCACCAAGCCAGGATGATGAAAAGGAACCGATAAAGAAGATGTAAGCACAAAACTAACATCAGGCCATATCTTTAAAATGTGACTTCTGCTTTGTTTTTTTGGAACGATAATGTGTTTTAAATATCATATAGTGATTCAGTTTGTCTCAGAGTTTGTATAATAATCAAGGAGTTTTTTTACTTTTTATAAATCTCTTTTTTCCTACCCTCACAACTGTCAGTTAAACAGATAAAACACACCTCTAGTTCTGTTTTATCTAGACCCCCTCCTCAAGACCATATAATCTACCTATGTGGAGTCTGACTAAGAATCAGCTGAACAAGACCTAGCTGAATGGAAGATTTTCAAAGGCTTTTTGGCAACAGGAGAGAGAAAGAAATCAGAAACTGGTGGCAGAGCAGGACACCAGAAACTCTGTTTATGGAGTATTATGCCAAATTAAAAAAAAAAAAGGATGTATGACACGTCCATGTTCACTTCTCTGATAAAACCAAGAAGTCTGCTCATACAACCGCTGTGAATTCAGACTGCAACAACCCATTATGTATTTATGGGATGGGAATAAGAAATGCTATGTAACATGGTTCAGTGTTGAGACAATTTCAGATTCCTTATGCACTGCTGTCTGTAAGGGTTAAAAATCTAGGGCTGGCTTTGCTTTGTTTGTTGAATTTTTATCTGTATTTTTACTGGAGAGTCCTAGTGTGCCTGACTAGATCCACTGTGCATGTTTTTAAGACCTAAGAAGTTACCTGTTTCACTTCCTCATCGCTGCAATCATCTCTGTTGGCATCTAAATTCACAAAACAAACCTGTAATGAGAGAGAAAAAGTAACAGCACCTTATAAACTTGTATTAGAGTGGCAGCAACCCTTTTAAAGTAAGAATGTTTTCACTTTCTAGCCTTGTAGCTGAATCTGTGAAGCCTTTTGCTAGTACAAGCAAGGTAGAAAGGTTAGCAAAAAAGAACAGTGGAGTAGATGGAAAGGAGGGAAAAAAAAGGAATGAGTCATGACTTTATCTGCACTGACAATTGGCTGGTCTGATGAATGAGAAAATGTTGCAAGTAATCTGTAATACAGAGGATATTAGTAAAGGTAGAGGAAATGTTAAAAATACATTTGATTTTCTATCAGATAAATTCTTCATGTCTCGCTTTTCCAATGGCTTCTTCTCAGGCACTTGTTGCTAAATGTTTCATAAGTGCAACTGTGAATTGCTTTTAGAGTTTTTCTGCACACCACATAAATATTGGAGTATTTTTCTAAGTCTATACAGAAGTTTAAAACTTTATGAAAGTGATTTTTAAACCTTGGTTCGTGAGCCAATGTTCAAGCAGAAGTTTCCAGCAGTGCTAACTGGGCAGCAGCACAGGTGCACAACAGCCTACCTGCCTGGTGAGTACCTGACCACCAAAAAAGTTCTGCTTTTGATGACAAGGGGTTTTGCCCCTTCTTTGATTATTATGAGTTTCAGTGACTATTTGATGGATGTGAGATTGACTTAAACAGAAACTTCAGATCTGAAGACCATTTAATTTCTGAAGAGTTGTATTTTATTATATGCCTACTGGAAGGCCATTTTGTGATGAGAAAATCCCTCCTCCAGCTCTGAGTTAGAAGCAGGGACTCCAAAGCTAGGCTGACTGTAAAGTTTATGAGAGTTAGGTGTTGTCCTCATTTCAACCAAAACTTAACAAATTCAAGGCTCAGCCAAAGGCAACACCTGATTCCAAATAAATTGCAGATCCAAAATTTAACATAAAAGAACTGAATGATTTTTTTTTTTTGCTTCTTTTTCAGCAAAGAGGAAATGCTCCTTTCCCTGATTCTATGTAAATATCCCATAGAAAATGAAAATGCTCTAAATTATCCCCTTCACCAACAGTGTTGTGTTAGGCACCCGAGCTCCTGTTGTGTGCCTGCTTTTACACCCAGACAACCCTGATTTCAGCTGATATATGCACATGCCATATGTACAGATCATGGCCATCTGCAGGAACAGCCAGCACAGCAGATGGAAAGATCCAGCCAGTGCTCCCATTATAAACCAAAAAAAACACCCAGTGACGAAGAAAGCTTTTTGGCCTTTTGAATAGTTTAATGGCATCTTTACATGAACTCACAAACATATTTTCCAGCCCTTTTACAATTTTAGCAAAAATATTTCTGTGCCTGATAATGACAACAATCAGGATATGCTGCTGTCATCTGCTGAACTTTTAAGAAAGAGTTTTAAAAACTTCTAAGATACAAAACAGTAAAAATACCCTCTAGCAGCATAATATCGTGGTTATGCCATGTCCTAAGCTTGTTACAGTTGATTAGACAAACACTTCTCTTACTTTCTACGGGGTTTTCACATGTAGGCATTTCACATATCAGCAATAAGTAGTTACTGAAAAGCATTAGACAATTACACTCTTGATTTGCACATGGACTTTCCCACAGCAATATGAGATCTCAGTTATGAGTCTGCAGGTGCATGGAGGTGTGTTTGCTTAGAGGACCAGTAACTTGGCAGCAGGGTAGGAGTGTGGCAAGGTGTGGGGCCACTTTTGAGTCCTCCCCAGCATGGTCACCCCATGGTGAAGGTAGGGCTGTTACTGAGGAGTGCTGTGAAAAAGCTGCACAGGAGCAGTTGTGTCCTTGGGCCCTCCAGCCAAACACCTGATTCTCTGACCAACCTCAGCTTGCCCTTTGCTCCTTCTGTGATGGGATGATGGCTCCTGACTTCGCTGTGATCAACACTGGCACTGCCACCCGTGTCACCAACTGCTGTCCTAAAGCCAGGCCCTCTCCAAGCAGCCAAATCATCGTTCCTGGTTCAGGTGCTGTGCATGGCATAAAACTCACTAACATCTTAGTAGACAAAGCCTCAGTATATGCAGGAATATCCAGTATTTTAAGTCCCATTCTCTTTCTTTCCCTTTTTCTTTTAACTGATTTTCAGAACCCTATGAACTTGCACTCTAAAACCTGCAGCAGTACTGAATCCAGTTTCCAAATACACTTGTCAAGATTCCATTGGCATTGATTTATTACACTGCCAATGCTGTGTTTTAGCATTTCCTGTCCTGTGGGTTTTGCAGTTTTAATTATAGGCAATTTTTGAACAAAACCAGTTTGACAGTGCTGAAAGACACTGAAGAACTCATTTACCCTTTGCTGTGAGTAGGAGGCAAGACTAGATGGGGAGGTGCTGTAACCAGAAATTAACTCTACAGTTCCATCCTGGCATGCTCTGTACTACTGCTTCCTTCTAGGAAGTTCACTGTGAGGATATTTTTCTTGGAGATACTTCACCAGTGGTGCTCAAAGAGAAAATGATCTATTATGAAAAATCTCTCACTGTTTTCTGCTTCCACAATACAAGTTTTAAGCTCTCATTAGCTTGCATTGCGTGATTAACTTCTAGTAATTATCAGGCACCTCCATCGAAACAAGGCAAAACAACACTAGAGAAGAATTAATAATCTTTAGGATGGAAATACTGCACAGATTATGAAGAAAAAGCCAAGGTCAGGTCACGATTTGCTAACCTCAATTTATTTCTGATTTTTTTTTTCTTTGTATCAGATGCAGCCTAATTTAGCTGTAACCCAACCTTCTCCTCATCACAGTATCTTTAAATGTCAGCCCTTTCCCAGCCACTTCTTTACGCTTCACATCATTGACTTCCCACAAACACCTTTTCAGTTCCAAAGTGCAACTGCTTTCCACTGACACTGATCTACTGTCTGGAAACCATGCAGAAACTTCAAGACGCTGTCTTTTTTTTCTCTCTCTCAGGAAAATATTTATTTTGGAGGGAGAAAACAACAAAATTTAAATGGTGTTGCATAATACAAAAAGGAAACAACCCACCACCCAAATTCAGGCTTTACACAGTGACACAGTCACCCACAACTTCCCAGGTAGATGCCAGGATCTACTTTTTGTTCAGCAGTGTTTCCAAGTTTAGAAATCCCATTTGCTCAAGAGAGAAAAGTGCTGTTCTTTAGGTGAACGTGTACCACTGCACTGAAATGTAGAACAGAGCAGGATGCTCCATGTCCCTAAAGCATTCAGTGCACAGGCACACTGTAAACAGCAACCCTTGCACTATGCAGATTCTTGTACACAAACAGCACAGATTTGGTTCTGAACCCCAACCCTCCTCTCATCAAACTCTCCAAGCATTTCTACTGGAATAGTACCAGGCAGGGTATCATCCCCAGCTTGCTGAGCTCTTGAAGAAGTCTCTATGTTCCAGGATCATATAAAAAGCAAATAGAAAAACTTTGTTTTTGCTTTGTCTTACCTATTTTGCATGATAATTTCTATGACTGGTAAGAGGGGCCTGGGGTAAATTCTCTAGATCAGTGAAGTCCTGAAATCTGCTTTTGAGCTGATGTAGAAATTATGTAGACACCTCACTTCTTAAAAGAACTATATATTAAGAAATTCTTTTTTATATAGTATTTAAGGATATGATGTACACACAGTATGTTTTCCTCGCTGACAAATGGCCTCAGGATATAGTTAACCTGGCAAGCAAAGTGAAAGCCACAGTCCTATGTTCTGTCGTGTGAAGGACCATGGTCAACATTTGCTTGAAGTGCTGCAGGAGGTGGGCTCTTTTTCCCCCCATAAAATCAAATACATCTACATTATACCACCCTCCCAAAAAATTTCAGTATCTATTTTAAAAGAAAGGAAGTTAAACTGAAGAGACAAGACTTGAAAATGAGAGCTATATACAGATGGCTTGTGCAACCTGAATTTTACCTCATATGCCCACATTTATGCAATGCAGTAGTGCTGCCTGATTCAGTGAACAGGAACCCTGTAAAAAGGGGGGGAAATTATGAAGAATCAGAGTACTGTGTATCTGCCATTTTCTAACATTTGATCCTTTGACTTTGTAACCTAAAGGACACTCCTAAACACTGTTTCTTAGTTTCTAATCCATCACTTGCTGGATTACCACAACACAGTTACAGACAGTATCAAAATGGTTCCAGGACTATATCCAGGTGACACAAACTGCTTCACCCCTGTCATTCCACCCCTGTACCCATCCATCTGATGCTCAGCTTGGCCTAGTGTTCACCAGCAGGCTGGGTTTGGTGCCACACACCTCAGCAGAGGCTATAGGTCAGTGCAGGTGTTTGGATTTGCAGCAGAACTGTGTAGGATGCTCCGGGTTCTGTTCTGTCCTGCTTGCTATGGCAGGATGTAAATGCTGTCCAGAAAGTGAGCTTACAGAGTCTTTATCTGCCAGTGCTGTTCTGCTTTTACCATCCTCTTCCTGACACATCACTGAGCCAACTTATGCCAGGTGCCAATTCAGAGAGCCCTGGAGACAGTCAGAGGAAACAACTGCTTTGGGGCTGCTCTGTAATCTGCCCATAAAACTCACGTTTAATTTCCTACAAACAGAAGTGAAAAAGGTAATTAGCCCCAGGAGAGATGTCAGGAGAAAGTACTTCTTGAGCAGGCAGTTCCTGGGTGCCAAGCTAAAACAGTTTAAATGCCTAAACCTGAGGATGTGCAGGATACAACTGTGGGACATAGAAGGTGAGCAATGGCTGAGCCCAGGACTGAAGATAGTTTTATATAAAAACCCATAAAAGTGCTGCCCCTCACAGTTAGAGCTTCCTGCATGCCCTCAGTAGTGATTTTGTTCCCTTTAAATGCTACCATCTGTTGCTGACCAGACCCCACTGGCAAGAGCAGAAGGCAGCTGTATGTCAGGACAGACAGCTGTGTCCCCTCTGTCCTGGTCTGGGTCACCAGGCATGAAGCTCTCCCAATGTCACTTTTAAATTAACATGCACCTCACTGTGCTTCTTTGCATCTTGCCTTGTTTGTGAGTGACATGCATCTTACCCAAATGCAGTGATGTTCTGATTATTATTTAGAATTATCCTCTGAAATACTAAAGGCTTGACATTTTACTTCCATGTTGTTTCCTCTTCATATTTTGGGCAGGTATTGTTTATTCTCAAGGTGTGTGTTGTTTCTCATACACTATTTTTCTAAACACTTTATCCCTTTTTAAATGTAGGACAGTGAAGGAACAGTTTGTGAAGAGGGTGATTGAATTTTACATCAAGTGTGATTGCTATGACAGTTGTTTTAAGGATTTAATGGAATCTTTGACCACAATATTTTCTGCTCTTAGCAATAACTCTGATAGGATGGCAGTTTTGGAATTCAGAGCCTATTCTCATCCTCATTTCATCTCTGGTTAGCAGAGAAACAATATGGTTGTTATCCTCTAAACTTCTATTAGGCCTAAGCCTGAGTCTCCTGGCTTTAGAAAGATTAGATCACTCTAATTTCCTCACAGCACAATAACAGAACAGAGCTGCTCCAAGGCATTGTTCACTGGAATGGTGACTTTTTCAGAGAACCTACAGCCCCGTGATGGGCTCCCTCAGGAGCTGAAGTCAGCAAAAGCCCAAGGAAAAAATGTTGTTTTACCCTGTAATTCTGAGCCAAAGTAAACTAACCCACAGAAAATATCAAAGGAGTGGCAATGTGCCAGACTTTGTCCAGAAATTTGCTGTAAGCTTTGTTTCTTTGAAAATGACCAGAATCACTCATCTATTTTGACTTATATTAGGATGGCATAAAATGCCTTTTCCAGCAGATTGTATCCATACAGCCAGTTCGTGTGACAGGAGCATTTGTTTTGATGGTTAGCAAAGTGCTGATCTGCAAAGCTCCCAAAGAGAACTTTGCATTTATTTTCACTTGTCTTGTTTATGCTAATGTGATGGCTAAATAAAAACTCTTGGAATTCTTGTGATATATAGATATAGATGTGTGTGTATACATATACATTTACTGTCTGTAAGGTCCTCTAATCATTGACCTCCCTGTTCTTTAAAATTCAGTTTCTTTAATCTTGTAATCCCATTAATCCCAATACAGTTCCAAGTACCTTTTTTTTTTTAGAAACATAAAACCAAATAGCTGTGAAATGATGATTTCTAAATTAATGTTCTAAAATGTCACATAAGATTATCCATTAGCTAATAATTTTGGAGATCCTAGGAAATTCTTTTTATAATCTAGGTCTGGTAGGACTTGTGTGAAGGGAGGCTGATTGCAAATTTTTTTTGGAAGCTTGTGCCTTTGGTTACTTCACCACAGTTATTTACTAAAAGAAAACTTTCCTAACTGACACTTGAGGCTCGCATGGCTGCAACTCTCAGTATAAATTCTGCAATATAGTTCTGATTGATGTGCTGAAAAGCTGCTGTCAGGTTTTCCCTGTGACTCAGGCTTTGGAGAGTACAAGTCTCCCTACATTGCATCTTCAGATGTTTGGGTTCTTGGGCAAATTCACTGCATTTGATGGGAATCTTGCTGTCAACCCCTCTGTGACTGCCCCAATGAATATGCACATGTTGGGTGTAAAACTTCCTTCACAAAAATGACTTGGCACACATCAAGGCCAGGAGCAATATCCAGCCTAATATTTCTACCCATTGCTTGTCTCTCATTACCGTCACAAAGTAAATTTTTTTTTTCTCTGTCCCCACTTTAATTTATAGACTGGCATCAAAAGGAGTTTTTAGTGCAGAATGAATAGAAAGTGTAACTGCTTATGTAAGACTACAGAGTCAATGTACATTTCTGTAAAACCTCATATGCCTGCATTAACATGCTTTTCCTTTATAGGTCTTATTATGCTCATTTCTTTTTCTTTCCATATCGATTTAAATGTTAAGTAGAATCTCAGAGGACTAGATAATGTAAATGTGACAGTTAACACATCTGATTTCAAGGCTAGTCCAAACAAAAAAATGATAAATATAAACCAATAAACCATAGTTGATACCATCATTTAGCTTTTTTCAAGTTAATCTCAACTTTTTCCATTTTCTGTATTTGGAAAGTGTTGGTATGGAAGAATTATGGTTCCATCAGACTGTTGCAGGAGGTGGTATTTTAAAGGAGGATTTGTTCATGAGCCAAATAATAAGTAGTAACCTGAAATCAGTTTGTGGGTTGCTCAGAATCCAGTCCTGCACCTTATCCTTTTCCTGCATCCTCTGACCTCCCACTCAGCAGGGAGGGCCTGTTACTGAAATACAAGTCTGGAACAATACATCAGTGACCAGGCTGCTCCAGAAGGACAAAGATGAAACTTTATAATACACTATTTTGAAAATTTAGACACTTCCAGGGAAAAGATTTCATAGAAATTGTTAAAACTTTGAATTAACAAAATGAAATTATGCAATAGAGTTTTAACTGTTGTGATTAACTATAGGCCAGATGCAGCAGAAACTCAGGTCAGTCCCAGAAGGTTTTGCTTAAAATTACTGAAACCACCACTGGCTAAGAACAGTGTCCCAAATGCACCAAAAAATAGAAAATATTTTATAATGGTTTGGAAAAACAAGCTATTTCACAATGAAACCAAGGTGAAAGACTGACTCCCTGCAGCCCCAGATTCTGATTGTCTTGGCAGTCTCTGCCCAGACTACTTTTGGTAAGCCAAGAAATGTAACTGCCTGCTGTCTACAAAGCCAAACAAATGAATTCTTTAATCCTGTAAGTAACTGAAGCAGGAAATTGTGATGATGTTTGATTTACAGAGAAGAGAACATTGATGGTACATTACTACATGAATGCTCAGATTTCTGGGACAGTTGAGTATTTGCTTACTGTTTTCTTTAACACACCTAGATACTTTTATTTGGTACAGCATTGCTCCAAACTACTATAAAAATCAGTTATTTTTCTCAAAGACATTTGTATGTCATGTAGAAGCACAAAATGAGATTAAAGCGTTGTAAGTACTTAAATCCATTCTGCTTATCTGGGCACAGCAAACTGTTCTGTGGTGCTCTACAGGATTTTTCAGTACTTGAGAAAGATGAGGAAGTAAATGTGGCTAAGCCTAATTAAAAAATGCAAATGGTTTTGCTAAAGATGTCAAATGAAAAATACTCCAGAGCAGTGACTATGAGAGAATGATCAGAGTCAAGTTCAACCTGCTGCAGGTCTCTGGGGTGTTGGAATGAGCAGGTATTACCAAGGTGGAGGTGTGTCAGTCAGTGGACAGAAAGAGTCAGATGTGCACTCTACAACCAGACACAGGCTGTCAGATCAGGTGCTAAAACACCAACATCTGCAACAGTGTATTTGGGTTTGGTTTTGTAAACTGAGCTGGTTCCTCCTTACTTGCCTCTCCTACTCTAAAGGTGCTCATCACTTCATTATAACACCCAGTATGCTCCCCCCATCACCTTTTTAAGTAAAATGTTAGGATGTATAATAGCTCAGACCGTGTATCTCATTTTTGTTCTCTTTTTCACACAGTGGGGCAGGTCTGCTGTATTTTGCAGTCTGCCAGGCTTAGGTGCCTCTTGTTCTGGACTACAGTGGGGGAAGAAGGAATGGGGAGGTGGCACTTTGCCAGGCAGCAGGAAAAACCAGCAGCTCCATGGCTGTTACACCTTATGAAACTCTTCCTGATAAATCTCCACTCGAACCTTTCTGTGAGGGGATTTCAGGACTGTATCCAGTGGATCAGAAACTGTTGTCTCTAGATGAAAAACAGGCACCTTTTCTCCTCTGATCAAAAAATTCTTTACTAAAAGCAGACCATTCTGTAAGTTCTCTCTCTCTGCTTTTCAGAGAATGGGGTGAGAATTAAGGAAGGAAGCACACAGGTCTGATTGTGGGTTTTGACTGAGCTCAGTTTTATGATAAATATGAACCATTATACACCGTAAGAAATTAGGATTGTAAAATCTATCTGATCAGGATAACTTCCTCAGGTCTTCCTTTTCTTCACCAGCCCCATCCTGGCCCCAGTCCTTCTTCCAAAATCAAACTTTTAAACCAAGAGTATCGTGTTTTCTCCCCTTGAAAAGGAATGTTTCATCCTTTCTTTCACAGAATTTGCATTCAGCACTCAAAATACCCAGCTACTGCTGACCACTGTTACAAGCAACAGAAATTACAGCTTTGTGATGGATATGGTTTGGTGACAGTGATGGTTTCAGCCATTTTTAACCAAACCTTTTGGGACTGACCTGTGTTTCTGCTGCAGGAGACTTGCACAGCATCTGTCTGCCCATGCATGCTGTACAAATTGCAGGGCAGCTCTGCCCCAGCTGTCAGACAGGTTATAAATAGGCACAGCTCCCAGGCAGCAAGATTACTTGAAAAAGAAGGAATACTCCAGGTTCTTGTGCTTATGAATCAGTCTGGAAGCCAGCTGGCTGTCTGACTGGCTGTGTGAGTGCTGAGATTAGGAGAGTCTGCCTATCTGGGTATTAACATCTTAAGGTTAACTTTTCAGTAGGTTGAGGTTTAAGCTCTGACTGCCTCTTTCCCCTCAGCAGACTTTAATATAAAGTGTGGCTCTGTCTGGTCTCTCTGTTGTGTAAGGAAGGTTTGAGTTCACACTCTTACAATTTCCCAGTTGCATTTTTATTCATAAACCTGTAGGAACTCCAGCTCTGGAACCTCTGGCCTATTGTCAAACCAGACAGATATCATCCAGTAAGGTCAAAGTGACTATTTCACTTGAGCCTGGAATTACTTCTGTTGGCAAACAGGCAACCAGAAACTCTAATTATGCATCTTTACTGAGGCTGTAATCCTAGGTACTCTCTTGATTCTTAAAAAAAATAATCAAACTAATTTAAATCTAATTTAACTAGTTTGTCAAACTATTTTTATTCAAACAAACCCACAGCTGCTTTGGGACAATGTTTTGCCTAATTACATGTATTTTTGGACAGATTTCATTCTTTCCCCAGTTGAGGTCTTGTTTTACTGAGTTCCAGAATCCAATATGAAATAGTAAAGCTAAATAATTTCCTCTCACAGAGTCCTTCCAGCATTTGGAGGCAAATAATAAAAAAAAAAAAGGTGGATGTGTGGATCTGGAAGGACTTAGCTTACCCAGCTAAACTGTTCAAGAAGCAAATGGAGAAGCTCTTTAAACGAGTAATTAAAGTGACTTCCAACTGGGAAAAATAATTTTAGTGGATTTGATACTAATTCTTCTCATATACTTAGAAAAAATTACCTAAAAAATATGACTACCAGCATTTGCATACTGTCAGTTAAAAAGAGCATGGAGTATCCCTCCATGTTAAACATCTGCTGCAGTCTAGAGGATGTGGCCATCACATCAGAATTACTGAACCCATCCCTAATCCCTGTGTGTCAGGCAGAAGCACCTGTACCTCTGCAGACTCCTCCATTCTCAGGAGCTCTGCATTCTGAGAGCCACACTGTAGAACAGCTGAAATCATAGATGGTTTTCTACTAAATTACATGGCAGCTGACAGAAATAAAGATCTGTCCATGAGTCAGTTGGATTATTAGCTTTATCATTACCATTTTTAAGCTCTGCAATTAAAAAAAATTAGTTGTTTGTTCCACATACTTGCACACATGGTTGGAGAAAAGAATACCTGAGTAACACTTCTGAGGGGTTTAGAACAAACCCCTGGAATAAAATAAGAATCTCCTAGGTTTCAGTTTCTTGTACCTGAAATAGTAAAGCAGAGAATTAGAAAGGTTATCTGGTCTGAACTTCTTTCCCTAGACAAGCTTCTAACTTGAAGAAAACAGACAACATCTGCTTTCTCCATGGCCATCTTAAATCCATAGGTCCAGACTCCTACCACAGAAAGGGTCCTGGGAACTCCTGTTGTGATGAGTTCTGTAGTTCCCAGTCTCTTTGGGAGAGAAAAAGGATGAAAGAGATGAGAAACCTTGGCATCTACTTGATGATTGGATTGGATCTTTTTGGAAAAGGAGCTGGAAATCTCAGCCTGAGCTGGGTTCCTGCAATACTGTAAGGAGTGGTGTTTTTGGTGATTTCAGTGACACTGAAATGTGTGGTGTGATCTGTCTGTTCTCTGACTTAGGGATATTGTATGGACAGCAGTTCACAGGGCACATGGACACATCCTTTGCCTACACAAGGTCCTGAGAGAAGCTCTCTGGAGAACACCTGTGCCAAAACTCTCAGCTGCACCTCAGCTTCCACACCTACAGGGGAAGCTAAGGTTCCATGCCAAGAGCACAGAGCTGTGCTGAACTTCCACCCTGGTATGTTCTTCACGTTCCCCCACTGCCATGGGGCTCCTGTGTTTATCTGTGAGATAAACAACTGCTCGTTTCACTCAGGAGGAGCTCTGCTGCCACAGGCAGCAGCAGCAGCCTCAGCTGGAGCAGAGGCACTCAGACACCCTGCCTGGGGGCACACAGCTCCTGCACCCACTCAGGCCACTCACAGATTTCTCAGCTATTTAACCATTTCACTGTGCAGTCACATACAGACATTAATGAAGAGGAAATGAGGATTATCTCAAGCAGGAGTGTGCACACGTGGCTTTGTTTTGCATACAGTTTCGTAATGCCTCACATGTCATCTTCATTCATCTTCCTTCTGGTTTTCTAGTAGGCTTTAAAATGCCTTCATGCAGGGCAGTGAGGCTCCTGACACCTTCATTATAAAGCATGTAATGAAAAAGATACTTTCCTACAGTTTCTGGGAAAGAGAGATCTCAACCACTAACAAACTACTAGCTGAAATGTGTGGGTTTCAGGTAATATTCTTCAGAGTGTTCCTTCAGAGTCTTCCCCCACCTTTTTTTTTTTTATCATTACTATTATTTTTCCTCCTATTACTCCACCTCAGAGTAGTTTTGGGAAGCAGGCAGGATTTTGTTTCATGCCTTGCTACTGAATTGGTGTGCTGTCTTGGGATGGAGGAAGGAAATCGGGTAATTTCCAAGTGTTTCCTTTCCTTGAGCATACAGATAAATATCTACTGAAGAAGCACATATAGTGTATATAGTGCCTTAAGGACTGACATCATTTTGTGAAGATCTGCAATATTATAAGAAATAAGGAAACTGAAAATTACTAGCTGTTGCTTTCCTGTTGCAGGTATTTGGTTTTTAGATTACAATTTCCTCTCCTCCAGTGAACAAATTCTGGTAATTTATTTTCACTGCCACTGGTTCTCACCACTTCTTTATGGAGTGATTACCAGTTATCACTAATATGCAGAGTGCAAATTTTTAGTAGATAGGAGAATGGGAATGCTATAAGAGATGTAGCTCTCTCCTCCATGCACAGTAAAATCTGACTTTTTATATTTAAATGGTTAAAAAGGGTCTTGAGCTGGAATTTGCCTTATATGAAGTGTTTGAAATAGCCTGATAGTGACTCAGAATTAAAAAAAAAAAACGTTTCTGGAAGACAGAGCTAATCATCCATTAGCATTTGGATGCAATGCTTGTCTCGCATTAATTTCCATGCTTGCCAAAATGATTCTGGCAGAGGAACCAGCTGTGAAATGTAAAAATTAAAATATTAGTTTGGAAGTACTAGTATGCCCTGTAGCTGCTTGCAAAAGGATTTACATGAATGAAAATGGGAGGCAGCAGTATTATCCAGGTGGGAGGATTTCTGTCCCCCTTTCTTCCTTGTCCCCCCTGTCTCAGGCAGAGCACGATGTCACATCCATGGAACATCCCTTGCTGTGCACCCCAGTGAACTCACTGGTGGGGGCAGCAAGAGGGAAAAGGCCTTGCTTCTGTGCAAGCCCTGCTCAGGAACAGCAAAAACATCTCTATATTAACAACTCTGTGTTCAGCACAAATCCAGAACACAGCCCCACACCAGCCACTGGGAAGCAAATTACCTCCAGCCCAGCACACAGTGGTGACCTCAGAGTATGAAGCAGCTCAGGCACATCTTCTGCACCAAAAACAACTCAAAAGGCTTCGTGACAGGTACCCCTCAGTGGTATACAGTGGTACCTTCCTCATCTCACCAAAGGCAGATCAGGCTGCCATCAGAAAATCCATTTGTGTCAAAGCAGCACCATGTCACACTAATGACAGTTTCTCTGCCCAAGATTACAACAGCATGCAAGGCAGGCTGGGGAAACATCAGCTTAGAATCAAGTCCAAGCCTTCCTTCTGTTGTGCAGTCCTTTGCATGATTAGAGAGAGGCAATTTCCATCTCTGGTTGTGAGTGGAGGAAGTCTTTCTCCTATTCTTGCCCTGTATTTTCATTGGGACAGCCACAAAAGCCACATTACTCCTTCCAGTTTCCATGTAAAAATCTCTCCTGTGAGCTGCACAGCTGTTATTAACATGAGATGAGGTTTCCAAACACTCTTCTTGCAGGCCCTAATAGAGTGTTTCCAAAAGCAGACAACTCAGTTCATCTCCTGAGTCACCCAAGTTCACCTAAACAAGGTCCTGACATGAATTTTTCTTGTCTCCCCAGCCCAGCCACAATTCCCTTTTAGTTACACCTTGTATGTTGTCAGAAGGATGTGTTACACTGCTCTCCTTCCAGCATTTTTACAATAATGTGTCTGAAATTTAGTCCAAATTATTCTTCAGAAGGTGCTTATCTCAAATGACTTGGTGGATTTATGGTGCTTCATATTTTAGAGACTATCCCTATTTTAATGACTGGACTGCATTAATGAATCTTCCTGAGTTATCTCTTCATAATCCATTGCTTCAAAAACAGCTGTGAATATTTTCTTTCCATTAAAGCTTATTCCTTTGGGTTTGATGTAATTAATTGCCACTTATGACTTAGAGAAAATATTCCAATAAATATTTATGCCACAGGCACCATCTACTCTCTCCAGTGCCCTGTATACTTAATGTTTAACAAATTTCTGTGAACCTCAGCCTGCAATTCATGTTAGAGGGAGCCTGTGGTTGTAACAGCAGCAGCAGTCACAGATGTCCACTCTGGAGGTAGCACAAGAATCCCATTCCTTGCTAAAGCAGGTCATGGAGGCACTGAGAATATGCCGGAGAGGAGTGCTGGAGAGGATACAGCTGCACTGCCACGCTTGATCCTCCCAGGGTTTATTTATAGCTTTGTCAGAGTAAGGTTAAGCATCTGCTTCTCTTAAGCACAGACAGAAAACCACTGCAGTATGAAACTCTCACAGAGGCAAGAAAATGGCAGATCTACACAGAAGATTAAAGAGTGTCCCAAGCCCAAAGTGACAAGAAAGGGAAGAATATCTTACACACTCTGAAATTCATGAGGCAGGTTTTGACTGCTGTATGATACACGTGTGGCACAGAAAATGGGAAAATACAACCCTTTAAGGGCATATTTAAATTCTGTCTTAACATTAGCTCATATGTGAAGATATATTTTTCAGAGCCAAGTATGCACAAGAGCAGAAAGTGAACCATATTTTACAGATTATACAAGTTATTCTTTCAGTGGTCTTTTAAGCAAGCGCTCGGTCTGCCAGCACTGGGCTCCATAAGGCAGAGAGCAACTGGTGAAGAGGAGGATTTTTATTTCCCTGTGCAAGCCAGAGAGGGGCTCTCTGCAAGGTACAATTCCTCACCACAGCAGCGTGAGCACCCACACATGCCTGAGAAAGGACTACAACTCAGTGCCACAATTTAGCCTGCCACTGTTGATTCCTGCACCTTGTCAGGATGTAATTAAGGTATCGTCAAGCTGAATAGGAAGATGAGACTTAAACCTAAAAATATCTCCAGTAATTACGGTTTAGATCCGGAAAGCAATGGATGGATTTTGATTTCTGAAAGAGACAATGCTGTTCCTGAAGATGGTTGAGTAATTATGGAGTGAAAGGTAAAATAAACACCTTTGTAATTCCCTGTCTATGACATAGTGCTGAGGTGTGCAAGCAATCTCATGAGGGAGGGAAAAGGTCTTAGTACTCAGGTCTGGTGGTTTGATGCAGAAAAACAGGGCTTTGCTGTGTTTGCTAGCAAATGTAAAACTTCATTCAAACACAATAAAACAAAGCACCTGTTTCAGCTGTGCATGGTCATTATTCAGGAACACACATAGCTTTGTTTTAAAAAAAAGCCAAGAAACAAAAATCTCCTCCTTTGGGATTCAAGATTGCACTTCTGCATTTGCCTGTGAAAAGAGCTTTCTTGACTACTACCAGTCCTGGGAATAATCCTTCTTTCTGAGCTCCTGTAAGACTACACCTTCACTCAGAGGGCATGCTCTCTTTCTTTGGACACCCTGAAGAACATACTGGATACAGGGGCTCTGCCTGAGGGATAGAAAATGTCCCTGACACGATGTCTGCACCATTGTCAGCAAGTTACCTGGAAGTAATCGAGTCCCAAACAGTGATATAAAATATGAATCTGTATATTTGTACCTAAACATCCAAAGATACGTAGTGCCTTATCTTGAAAAAGACTTGGGTGAAGAAAAGAATGAAAACCACTCATAATCCACTTTAATTCAAGTGAAAGCTGCTGTCCTTCTCCCCCTAAAATACACCTTGCCAAGGATTTTTCCTTTCTGCATATGTTATCGTGCAGTTTGAATTAATTTGTGGGAACTGTTTCCTGGATGTTTTTGTTCCATCCCTTGAGTGGGGGCATTTATCTGACAATATGGTGAGATGATTCAAGGAAGAATTGGCTAGAAAAACTAATTTCTTAATTTCATAGCTACTTTTCTCTCTGAATTGATTTACTGCACATTTGTACAAATGCCAGGGCAGTAAATGAGATGAAGCAGGAGCTGGAGGAGGAGGTGAGATCACAGAAGTCCTGATTTGACCAGCTCAAATTAGTACATAATGGAATCCTTAACCTCCTCCTGAAGATGTTTAAAAGCTTGATGGCTAAACTGCAATGAAAGTGATAATGCTGAAATACCTGCTGAGGACAGCAAAGCCATGCAGTTGCAAGGCAAGCAGCCAGTTCTGAAAATCCAGCTGCTGTGATAGCAAAATGACATTCTTCACTATGTCAGTTAACAGAGAGATGCCAGACAATGTGATCCATCACCACATCACCTATTTCCTTTGGTAACCATCTGGTTCCTCTCTCATTTATTATTTCACTAATGTAAGCATCGCTTCCCTTCTTTGAAATGCTCATTTGTCTCCTAGGCTGGGTATGTTCTCCTGCACTCAACTAACCGGATTACAACCCTAAACTGTAATTCCTCCTCCTCCTGATGCAGATGAATTAGGGTTTTTCCATGTGGCACAAGCCCACTCAGAGGTTGTTGCTGCTTCCACTGTCCCACTCCCTCAGTCATGTTGTCCTCCACTCTCCTTTGTGCTTCCACCACCATCATCACACCCCTTCCAGCAAAAGTGGCACAGGGGCACAGAAGAACAGCCAACAATGAGATGAGAGGGTGTTTTGCCATGACTGAATTTGAGTGAAGTTTGGGCTGCTGCCTTTGTCCTTTCCTTCTGCTCTGGCTGTGTGCTCCTCCTGCTTCCTTGGGCTGGATGTAACCACACAAACTGCCTGTGTCTGTGCACACAGCCTGCATTACACACATGCCTGCATGGAGCAGTGAGCATTTATGTAGTCACTGAGTAGGAGCACTTGCAAATGGAAAAGTGGCTGGACTATTTCAAGAATGTTTCAAAACCTTTAACACTTTATTCAAACTGTTCTTTCATCCATCTGCCTGCAAAGCCATTTTTTTCCTTAGCTTTAAGGAGATATAAAACAATTTAACATGAGCCCCTGTCACGTCCTGGCTCTTTAGAAAAGTGTTATCTTGTTATGCTAAAGTAAGAAATGAGCACTGTTTCTTAGTGCTTTGTTTTAACTGAAAAGCAGGTATTTTCCACCTTCCATACCTATCACTGCCCTTTAGGGGTGTAAAGTTCATGTTTCTGCTTCTCCAGGGTATTTGACAAGGAGTCTGCATGATTTCTGCCAATCTGGAAATCTGCTGCCCCTCCCACAAAGGCTTGGGAAGGGAAGGGTCTACCTTCCTGCATCAGTGGCTCTCAAGGACAATTCCTTGTTAGGCTGTGTGGAGTGGGAATGTCTGTGTCCCAGCCTGTGTGTTGGGACAAGATGGTCATGCAAAGAGTGATGGGGCACGATGATTTTGTGGGGAGACCACTGGAGCCTGGGCCCATTTAGAGAGAATTTGGGTTTTTTTCAGCGCATATATAATTTCTAATGAATTTTCTACATGTTGCTGGCCTGGAGCATGAAAGGCCAGAGAATTTCTGGAAAATTCACTTATAATATAAGCATCTTGAACCAAATGACTGCCAAATATCTTGCAGGACTATACCACCTTTATTTTTTTCTACATTTAGTTTTGTATCCTACTTTTCTCCTAAATAATAGTTCCATGACTGCTTTCATTAGGAATTCCTAAAAGACAATTAAGATAGATCATTAGCAGTGTGGCAAGACCACCTTAATCATAGAGATGCTGTAAAACCATTGTGAAGAAAAGTGTTAAATCTCAGCAACTGCTAAGATAAAGTCAAAATCGACATTTCTGTGTGCAAGATGAAGAGATCAGGCTTTAGGAGAGTCCAATGCTAGAAGAAATTATAAATAAATCATCTAATCAAGCAAGAATTTAAATTTCTTAACTTGTACTAACATAAGCCAACCACAAATACTCAGCACTGGTAATTAATCCAGACCTAGATCTTTGGAGAGAAAGTAGGGAAAACGTATCTATCAGTTTTTAATTTTCAAATAAGGTCTTCTTAAAAGCATGTCCAAAGCAGGAAACATTTGTTGTAGGTCCAGAGAAAGCAAGCTGGCAATAGTGTAGTTAGCAAAAGTATGTATTTCTATGTGAAACTACATTTATTTTATGAGGTCAGATGAATGTCACACTACAGAAATTTTAACTGCATTTATAAATCACTATGTGAAGTTTATGCATGATTATGTCTCACAAATCCACGTTTTTTTTTTCTATGAGGTGGATTTTGGTCAAGTTCTCATTCAGCAGAAACAAACAAAACAAGACTTCTGTAATTAAACCACTTTTAAAATACTACCTGATTATATTACCAGGAAACTATGCATTCTAATCTCAGTGGTAAACTGCTGCTAAACAGAACCATTGTTCATTGAAGTAATTGAATGAAAAGCTCAGCAATTAGAAAAATATCCTCCTAAGATGAAAAAAACCACTTATAATATCGGTGTAGAGGAAAAAGCTCTAGGTAGTTTAACCTTTTAAAGTAGACAGCATGGCAAAATGAGACAATGTTGCCTGAAATAAGGCATAATCATTCTATATTCTAACATAATCTTTCTATAGCAAGTTATCTTTGCTTAGTATGTCCAACCTATCAGAGATAGATGTAATTTATTCTAAGAGTCTCTTGAAAATTAAGCAAAAAGTCAAAGCTCAGCAGGTCAAAAAGCAAGCCATAATTATTTTTATATTATTATTTGAGGCAATAATTTCCTCTGAGAAAATAAGCTTTTTTTTTAGGATATTAAATACTAAATAGTAAAATTAAGTGACTGTGGTCAATATGTTTTGCATTAAAATTAATCCCTTCCTATACCAAACAACAAGGATAGCACTGATTATCTGCTCAGTGAACCTGCTTTGGTTAAGAACGGTCCAGGTTCCACCTTGCAAGGCTGCTCACCTGCACACTGGGATTAGGTTGTGCACTTTGCTCACTCTGTCTTGTGCAAACTGATAGACCAGTGCTCAGAATGACTGAATTGAGCCCAACAACCTCCGACCCTATTCCTGAATCTCACAACTGCAGTGCCACTGCTGTGTCCCTCCTGCTGCTCTCAGGCACTCTGCACCTCCCCAGGCAGGCTGCAAAGCCCCTGCCATCACCTCCATGGGGTGGAGATGCAGCTGCTGGCAGCAGCAGCCTGGGCTCATCAGCTGGAGCTCAGTGTCTGCATCCCTGAGGGAATCCAGCACACACCAAGAGAGCCCTCAGCTGGTTTTCAGGCAGTGTGCAGCACAAGCAGTGCTGGAGACATTTTACCTGAGATAAAGCTGATCTTTTATAAAGCCCTTCTTTGCTCACTGAAACCAAGGAATAGCATTCAAACAGAAGGAGTAAAGATCTGCTTTTCTGAGTCCTTCATCAAGTAAAAAACTAATAAAAATATAGCAATGTATTTCCATCCAGTTTCATGTAGATAGTTTGTAACACAACATAACTCCAATTTTTTCATGCACATTTGTAAACAAAAGCTGATCTTAATTGCATTATAACCCACAATAATGAGATTTAAATTTAATTGCAAGTGCAAAATAATTCTGTTTGAGTTTTTCAGCAGCTTTACCTCATCTAACATGGAAAGAGTTTTTGCTGTTTAATTGTGTCTCTCTGCCTTCAGGAAGATTGAGCAGCCTTTTAAACATCTGCTCTTTCCAACCTGTCACTTAACAAATTACGGTTTGGAATAATTTTCTCTTTGGCTTATTTTTCAGTCTTGTGTGTTGCAGATTATGAACATAAAAAAACACAGAAAGCCACCAAAGTCTGAAAGCCAAATGTGGGGAAACCTCCACAGTAATCTTTATTAATGTGCTCTGTATAGAAATCTGTATTTTTAGTTGGTATGTTTGCTTTTTCAAGAAAGCTGGAAATTGCAGATTTTTTAGTTTAAAATATATGTTGTCAGCCCCGCAGCCTACCCAAACAACTCTCAAGGAACTTTTTTCCAGAGGAGATGGCAGTGAGTACTTACTGAGGCACAGTTGCTTTCCGACTTGTCCTCTAGAAAGCCAATTTGGCATGGTGTCCTCTGATTCTGCAGCCAGTAGTCTGTTGATTCTAGCAGACTGTTACTGCAGAGAATCTGTTAAAATAGTTAAAAATAGTTAAAATAATTACAAATTTTTCTGAGCCCTATTGTGCTTTGGGGGCCTGAACCCTATTGTTGTAACTGAACAGAAATTTTGCTGACAAAATTTGGGGGTGTGGGGGGAGGAAGATGGATAAGATGGTTTGGTTTGGACCCGTCCAGTTACTGCACCCTAAGCGAAATCACCTAAAGTATTAAGCCTATTTTCTTTCAGAGTCCCTGGAGATAGATGCTTGAAGAAAATGCCTAAACCCAATATTTTTATTGGAAAATATTGCTATGAGTTTTGTTCTGTGTGAAAGTGATAAACAGAGATGTTGGGAAAGCTAATTATTCGATTACACCAGAGCACACAACCTTGCAGCCTTTATGACTGACTGTATTTCTCTCCACAGTAGATCAGTGCTGTTCATTCTGCCAGCAGCCTCATTGCTGGGACATTCAAGGCTCCAAACTCCTTCTTCTTTTACAAGTTTTTCTGTTTTCTGAGAAGCTGAAGCACTTTGGACTTTCTGTACTGAGTCCTTAGGTCAGTCAGCACCCGCAGACCAAGGCTGTGGGTTCAATCTGTGTTGACCCAGCCCTACAGCTCGAGGCACAGCCTCCACTCAAAGCAAGCCAAAATGGGGCTACAGAGACCTCTAGACTATAGAGTGGCAAAGGCAGCTTGCAAATCTGATGCTTAGATAATACAGAATTATTTACTTTCTGCCTCTCTACTAATATTTTACCCTGAAAAAGAGGGACTATCAGTATCTTTAAAATATCTAAGGAACAGCAGGAAAAATATTGCTGCACCATTGATGCTACTTACAGAATATTTTCTATGGCTTATCATGCTCCCCAGGCAGCAATGTTAAGAAGTATGTTTGTGAAACAGATGTATATTTTATTTGTACTTCTTGCAATTCTTGTAGCACATGGAAGTAGACTGCACTCTAGTTTTCAGACTTTTATTTTAATAACAACATTTAAAAATATAAATTTGTTGCTATACCTGGGGAAAAAAAACCCTATCTATAGTTCTTTCCTTCATCTTACTGCATGTTTTGTATTGACACACATTTGTCCTACTTCAACAACACTTGATCTCTAAGCCTAGGATCCCTTCCTTAGGAAAAGAAGTGAGAGTAACTTGTGAGGCCTTCTCACTTCTCAGGGAAGATGAATGACTGTGGAAAGCTGATCTGGCCAGCTGACACAGTTTTCTAATACTTGGGAACATCCAGAAGCAAGCTTATTACCACCCACAGATTAACACCCACTGTAATTTTTACCTTTCTGGTAGAAAGTCAGTTACACAGTTAATATTTCACTCCCTGTATCATACTTATATTGATTTCTGAATAGAGGTCAGCAGCAGAGGGATGAGGAGGTTGTGGGGAACCCACAGCCCCTGAGCTTGGCCTGCTTCAGTGCCCTTTTTTGGTGCCCTCCATGGAGACTTTCCACCTTTGTGGCTGTTTCTCAGTGCAGCAGCCCTGCTAGGGGTTTTCTCCCAAAGAGCTTTAGAATACAAATTTATGGTTCACAAAATATCCAGAGAAAGTACTGTGCCCAAAGACTTTGTTCTGAGGATGCCAAAGGCTCATGAATGCTTCACATGAACCTCACCAGCCTCACCTTCACCAGCCTCTCCGTAGGGGCTGCTAGCTAATCTTGTTTAGCAGTGCAATGACTCTGAACTCAGTAAATTTTACAACCTCCCATCTCAGTGCAAAAAGATTCCTGCCATCATAACTAACTCTGAGACCAGATGGGGAAAATAATATACTCCATATCCCAAAGAAACAATTTCCTGTTAGTGTAATGAACTGTTGTGTGGGTTTGGTGTTTTTTTAAGGAAATCTTGAAGCATTATGAACTGGATGGTAAAATCTAGAATTAAGCATTCTCTTCCTGTTTTGAAAAACTACCATCCTCTGAGGCTTTATGAGGACATACAGAATTGAACATATATAAAAATGCACACAGACACACACACATATATGTATGATTGCAGATTCAATCAGATTCTAGATATCCTCAAGGGCTGAAGTTCTAATTACCTGCTAAAACATAATTCTGCATACTCAGGAAACAGTTCTCTTTAGCCCTCTTTTGCTGTAACAAGCAATCTTGTTCCACTTCCTTAAAGATCACAGTGAATTTGTCTTCAGCCTTAATCTCTTTAGATCTTTCTCTCTCCAAACTCAGACAGTTTCTGAGAAGCTGTGATAGACAGAAATCCATCATGCAGAAACAAGCTGCAGATCTCCTTGGTGCTGCTCACCTTTGTCTCAGAAGAACTTGGTGTGCAGTTCAGAACAGCTCGATCCCAGCAGATCTATATTGTACATGATAAACCCATGAAATGAGCTGGGCAGTCCACGCTGCCCCTGCTTTGTCTCCTGTGAGATGTTAAATGACCCTTGGAAGCTTTATCTTTCTTTCAGAGGATGTTTTTATCAGGAAGCAAATACTGTTAATACAGCAGCAGAAGAAATAACTCTTCTGAACAAATGTTTTGGTCAGGTCAGGTCATGATTGCCAAGCCTGAGTCACTCCAGGGTGGTTTATGAGTTCCAAGGCTTTATATTGCATTTAATTTTTTGTATGCAGCTTTTTATAGTAGACTTTGAAGTCAAGGGTAGAAATCATTACATGGAAGTTTTGGACAGCATGTGATTTTTAAGTAATTTCAAGTAGATGAACAACACTAATAGGATTATGTTTTCCCTGGACCAGATTCTGCTCTCCTGTGCCTAAGCAGTTCTGCACACACACTTGAGGATGTATCCAAAATGTGAAGAAGGGTGAATAGGCATAACATTTTTAATACTGGAGGCTGGGGGCAATTCAGATTTGAAAAAGACAGGTGAGAAAAACAAAACCAGATATAGTTGCCCACACAGCAGAAGTTGGCAGAGGTCAGCAATCTAAGGGACAGAGGTTGGCCCCAAGTCATCTGGAAAGGCTCCAGGAATTACTCCAGAAAGCAAGTGCTGTGGGAATGGGGGAATGCAGGAATGGGTGCCAGAGGCTTCCTTGCACATGGTCTGGCTGTCCACAGCTCTGAGGGGTGCTCAGAGATGCAGGTGACACTTGAGTCAGTGGTGGCAGGAGTGAGGGGTAAACTTTGGATCAGTTTAAACTCCACCTTACGAAACAGAAGTGCTTGCATTTGGACCATTATAGACATGATATTGCTCAGAGCCTTCCCATTAGTACTTCTGTGGAGGAAGGATAATTTGGGCCACCCTGCAATGTTGATCACAAGTTGGGTTACACACACCTGCTGTGCTAAACGTACCTGTAGAAGCCATGTGAACTTTTGAGCATATTTCTTTGGTAACAGATGATGTTACTGTGTCAAAGACACACATATGGTAAGAGGAAATGGAATATTTATTATTATTATTTATTATTTTATATCTTACAGCCTCTTGCTACTGTAAGGCAATTCTTCCTGTTAAATAGGTTCACGTGTTTAGATGAAGTGGGAGTTTGCATATGCATGAAAACTTGATGGGATATTCATGCTTTTAAAGGAATATACTGAAATCCTTGTAGCAAAGTAATATATGACTGCAATGATCAGAAGTGTCTAAGCTTGAAGGAGTTGAACTAAATTAACAGAGCTAGTTAATTAATCATAAGCAGTGTGAGAACTGGTATTCTTTGGATCTGTATCTCTACCAGCACATTCCCATTGCCATTCTTGCATTTAAGCATTTTTTTTTTCAAAATATACTGAGGTGATCTGTACCAAATGACAAGAAAACCAACCCTCTTCTCCTCCAGCTGTCAGTCTGCAGTCCTGTACTTTTAAGGCAAACAGTATCACTTGCCAAAATTTTTTCCTCCCGTCTTGTACTTCTCTTCGTTCTTATTTAATTAAGACAAGTGCAGGGCCAATCCCACTGACACATCGTTAGGATTTTTGCTATCAGCTGAAAAGTGAAAAGCAACTGAGAGCAGAATTTGATTCATTGACCATACTCATGTGACAGCTGCACACACTATACTGCTGTATATCTGGTTTGGAGCAGGATCATCACACTCAGAAAATAATTCAGGATGAATCTGCATCATGCACTAAATGTGAAATCAGCAGTAATTCATGGTTCTAAAAAAAGTTTTCCACTCTCATCTAGAGACTCAGCCGTCAGCATTACTCAGTGTGTTGTGAATCAATGAACTAAATCAGCCTCTAGCAGAGAGTGGATGAGAAAAGTCACTCTTTCCCAGAGGAAAATACTGCGTATGAGTTTAGTGTAACAGCTTCCTGCTCCCTGATTTAGATCATAAGACATTAAAGTACAGTAAATATCTATAACCGAGACAGCATTAAAAAGGCTCTGCTCCCCAAATGAAACATCTGCGTCTTCGTGACTGAACATCTTAATTGCTTTGGTTAAGTACCACTCTTCAAAAAACAGATAGGAAAGTGGGATATACAGAATAAGATATCCAGGACACATCTTCTGCATTCTTTTAGGTTAGTCTGTGTAGTAACAGGCTACATCTCATATGGTTCCTGACAGGAGCCATTCATGCCAAATATAACTACTCAAACCTGCAAGTCAACTGTTTAAACTGCTCCCCTGCAGCAGAAACCCACAACATTTCACTCCACCACCAATTACACATCTAACTTAAAAATCCCTTAACAGAGGCTTAAAGGATAATTTTTCATCCTTTTCCACACACACACAAAGGTAAAACTCTCTCGGACAATGGTGTAAAAAAAGCCCAACACATCCTGCTGTTTGTCCGAAGTGTCAGAAGAGAATAACTTCTTTTAGTGTACTGACAATCATGAAATTGACTCATGGTCCAATGAACAGCTCAATGTATGAGAGGGACAGGTGAAGCAGCTCTCACACAGGCTACCCTTTAAAATTAGAGAGTGATGCTTCTGAACATGACCAAGCAGGAGCATTTGTGAAGGCACTGGTGGCACTTAGTGCTGTGCCACTGTCCTTCACTCTTATATAAAGTAGACAACTCTGAGATGAAGTGAAAATTTAAGATGTTTTCCCACACAGAGGATTTTCTGTCTATATGAGGATTCCAATTACAGTCAGCAGAATTTTTAAAAACCAAGTGTTATCTTGCAAATGAACCCTTTGATCAAATGAAGTATCGACATTTTGTCTTTTAGCCATGTTGGGGTGAAGAGGAGAAGCCCAGTCCCAGCACACACATCTGTCTTATTGAGTTCTATTTTTACATCAATGATATTATATCTAATAAAATTTCTGTGTGTGGTTTTCAGCATAAGGAAAATAAATCTTTAGCATCTACATGTTTTATCCCTCTATCTTCTCAGATAAATCGAACAAAAAACTCCAAACCCAAAAGGAAAATATTATTAAAAGTCAGAATTATAGGAAGACTGAATGAACTGTGAAGGTTTAAAACAAATGCTGTCTTTTCAGCTCTAGAATTATGCCTGTGGGAGACAGTAGAGCTCTGGGGTTTATTGCAAAGTGAGAGGTGAAAGACAGCCAGTCCTCCTCAATAGTGTCTGGCAGTGCCCCCTTCCCCCAGACTGCACTGCCGTAACAAGGTCCTGGGCAGGAGGAATAAAAGGTCTTCACCTTTGTATTATCAGTTGTACTGAAATTAGCTACAAGCATAAAATGACACCCAACCACTCCTAATGACATACAAACACACACAGGTGTCACTGTTCTTCCCCCACATGCCCTAAATTAAATTAGTACATATAAACCTGGTTTTAGGAAACAATAACAGAAGTCAATATCATCTCCTGTTGTAGAAACCATTCCAGTCTAAGCTTTTTCATGAAGGACCCTCCATTGCACTGACCTGAGGGAAGCAAAGCTCTGTCTGGGTCCCAGAAACTTGCCATTTATTGAAGAGCAGTGCTGAAGGTATTCATGCTATGCACTACTTTTATCTCATATAATGAAAGATAAGATAATGAGGTAAATTAGAAATGTTCAATGGGAGTTTTTCTCCCATATATGTACAATGTTTTTTGGGACCAGACAAGTATAGACCAGGCAGACAAAAATTGCAGTATACCATAACAGCCCCACTAAGTAATTTTTCTGTATCAAACATTTTCTAAGTATCACTTAAATTTTGTATAGCTCACTAAAGCTGAAAGCTAAAAAGCAAAGCTATATATATACTGGACTTTGCATATAAAATAAACTTAAAAGTTACCTTCTTACATGCTGTGACAGAGCTTCCCAAACTGCTTGCAGAACTGTCTGTGCTGCTGCCTTGGTGCTCTGGGACTTCATGCATCAGTGGAGATTCAAAGTTGCTGAAGAACAAAAAAGAAACAAGCCCCCAAAAACCTTTCCAGTGACTCAGCTACATAAATAACTCAAGTAATACCAAAACACAGGTCAGTAAAGAGATGTAACTTATAATACAAGAAGCTGTCTGTGCCCTCCTTGCTGATGTTGCCAGTCTATTTTTTGCTAATTTTCCCTTTTTGGAAGACTGTCCTGAGCTACACACTTTGGATACGAAATAGCAGACTGATGTCTTTTGAACATGAGAGGAAAGCATAAACTGCCTATAAACAGACCTGTCTGTCCTGAATGCCACTTAAAAAGTGGTACTAGCTTGTTTTCATAAGCAGGCAGCTTGGAGAAGCAAATGAAATAGTTGCTGCATTAATTCAGAATGGTAAACAACAGAACTACTCGCTGCGTTTTCACCTGCCAGGGTGGTAGTAAAGGGGTAGTGATTGAAAAGTAAAAAACACAGCAGGAGAGGTAGTATTCTGTAATCCACATGGAATAGCTCGATACACTGTGGGCTTGGAGCAGGGGTAAGTCGTGCAGGTATTCTGTTTTGTGAGTCAGTGGTACACAATAAATATGTTCACTTTGGGACTTTGCAGATGTGAAATACAAAACCATAAAAACAAGTTCCCCCAGCCAAATTATTTGCACACACAGCAAGAACCAACCCTCATACTTGTCTTTTGGAATAGTTCAGGCCAGTCTTCTAAGATCTTCCATTGTATAATAATCACATTGGTCCAAGATTAATGAAGCTTCTCCTTCTGGTCATGACATGATCACAGTTAAAGGCCACTCGTGCTAAAGGACTATTTATCCAGAAACATACTAGGGATGACTAACTACATACTAACTACATGATCATGTTCTGCTTCTCAGATTGGGCTTTAGAGTGCTTTTAATTATTGCAAGTCACCTATGAGAATATGTGGAACATGTTGTGGTGGACCATAAAGAGGGACCAGGTTTCCATGGCAATAATCTCTCATTGGTTCCAATGGGGTAACAGACCACCTGCAACTTCCTGCTATGCTCAAACCTAAAATGCATTTTCCTCATTCCCTTTGCTGGAATGTAAATCAGTATGTTAAGAGGAGGCCACTTTCACTCTTTTTTCGCCAAATCCACAGTCAGGCATGACTAAGGCTACCTCTTCCTCAGAGATTCATGCATGTACATGTCACTTGGTACTGCTTTGGACTAGCTATGAATATATGCATTCCCACGGGTAAAGAACTTTGTCCAAGAGAATTCTGCTGACATGTGTGGTGCTATTCCATAATAATTCAAAAAAAGTATCTAGATGTGCCAGAATTAGAAGAGTGAATAAAAAATATAAAACTAATTTAGCACTTATTAACTGCTAGCTGGGGGGAAGCACCATGAGTCACATGGGACGATTGAATACAGATGCACAAGTGAGACCAGAGGGTTAATTGACTTCACTTGAAAAGTGTGTTTCCACTTAATGCTCTGGAAGATATCAGCATCATTTGTACAGAGACTTTTGCCTGTTTACAAAATTCTGCTTCACTGCTCAGCTGATATAGATACACAGTAACATTTCTGGGCAGTAACTTCACAGGAATTTCACAAAGCAAAATAGCCTCTTACAGGCCTTACACCCCGTTCTTTAACAGAATGCGGGAAACTAAACACATGAAGTCAATTCTGGCTTTCTATCTTCATTTAAAGTAGGAACCTCATATTCAGATGGTCAAATCTTATAAAAGTTAAGTATGCTCCTTGGTAGGTCCACATGGAGATGCAGCCTCTGTACAAAGTAAAACTCACTACGCCCCACAGAAGCTGTGCACTGCCTCTTTTTGTAAGATGCATCACTTTTGCCATCTAATAGAAAATTACAGATCAAGGCTGACCTGCAGGTTGAAGTACAAGGCCTGTTGTTTTCTCCTGCTCTTCACTGAGAGGATGACCAAGTGGCTCTGCCACTGCTTCACCCTGCAGGGAGCTGATGCTCTGCCAATGACTATTTGCTCTCACTTCCACTGTGTGCAGGGAACTGAACTTCAGTGCATCAAGTGTTGCTGAGTCTAAACAGCTACAAAGACAACAAGCTGGCTACCTGAAGGTCTTCTCTGGAACTTAATTACACAGTACAAGTAGAATAGCACATCGAAGCATAGCTGGGAAATGTAGTTGAAGAGTTACATTCTGGAGTATCAACAAACCTGTGCTGTCTCTGAACAACATTTCAGCAAGGGGTAACACATGACAGGTCCTATACAGAAGTAAAGCTCTCCTCCAAGTCATGTGGAAGGTGAAATGATCTGTAAACGCTTCTTAATCCTTTAAAATCTGTATTCTTTTCAAAATAAGCCTACTTTTCATCTGTAAATACAGAAAACCTTGTGCCATTAAATGTTTTAAATTAGACAAGGCTTCCACTTAGACTGAAGTTCAGAGAGGAAACCCAACTGCCTTTGGTGTTCCCAAAATTTGGTAAACCTAAATCCTCTTGTCACCTACCCCAGTCCTCAGGGCTGTATTTCACACGCAGCTGATTACTTGAAGCACAGGAAAAATCAGCAACTGTGTTTCACAGTACAAGGGATAATGCATTTGCAAGTATCTCTAACACTTTCAGAGCTTCTTTTGTCTTAGGTTTACGTTTGCTGTTCTGTAACTGCACAGCAGAACCCCTGTTCTTATGCTGCACTGCAGTTCAGCTCCTGCAGGAACTCTGGGCTCCCACCACTTGCAAACAGCTTCAACCAGTCAGGGTTTGTCACTGAAAAGCAGAAAGACTTTAACAAAGAAGTGTTAAAATAGGAGAGCTACATTCAGTTTTAGACTCCACAGCCTTTTCCTACTGAGTTCATGGGTACACAATTTCTAAAATAAGCACAAAGAAACCCCCTGGCCACCCTTGCTGGTCAGTCAGGTCCATGAGCCCCTCAAGGTGTCACACAAAGGAGATCTGAAGCAGTGCATGCCAGCTGATGGGAAAAGGAGCACTCAGCTGTGCTTCTTCAGGCTCGGCATCCAGCACCACAAATGAGAGTCTTCTGTAACTCAGGGAGGTGCAGTGTATGAGGTCCTGCATAGATACCTTCAGGGGCACAGGTCTTGCTTCCAGCATGGAACACGGATTTGGATTTCAGCATCTCTTTTTCAGTTATCTCAGCTCTCAGTTAGGGCAAAGTTTTCTCTTTTCTTTATCCCGTGGGTATCCTTTCTAAGCTTTCATTTTCAACAGGTGTTTTTTCAAGAGACCCTCCTCAGGCCATACAGCTCTGCCACCCTTGCTCTGCAGCAAAGGCAGTAATATAAACCTATTTTTCATTAACTCTCTGGGGAAAAACTATTCTGTCTTTGAGAAGCTTCCTGCTCTCATTAGTTCCTCACCAGCAGAAAGCCAAAAGAAAACTCTTGCAGAGATGCAGCCAGCTCATCACCAAGTGATAGCTCTGCATTCACCTACTATGCTTGTTACTTCACATCAAGAGCTTACACAAAGTACTGGACTTTCAAGACATCTGCTACAGATTGGAGCCTTTTCACTACAAGATAAAGAAAGCTGCTGAAGTTTTCAGGTCTCAGTTCTCAAGTCTGCTTGGCTCCCTTTTTTAGTATCTGATGGAGAATGCTGATCTAAATTAGATGTGCTCATCTGACTTGGAGGTATCACAGAAAGCCACAGGCATAGCAAGCAGTCTCTGTTTGGGGATGGCTCATTTTGGGAGTTTTCTTTTGGTGTGAAAGATCCTAATCTATAATTCAGCTTTTGAAATGGAAGTTGGGAATCTGGACCTACGACTTGGTGTTAAGTGCACCATTTTCACTTTAGTATTTCTATTAACAGAGAAGCCTCCACACTCATTTGCCACCAGGTGCTGTCTTACTGATTCATGAATTGTAGCTGGTAATTTTTTTCCTACAAGCTATATGCACTCACAAAGAATAAAAACAAATTTCCTGGAAATTAGAGGACTGTAGTAAATAGCTATGAGGTTTATGTCACTAACTGTAATAACAACACATTGTGTATTACTGTGCAAAATGCAAACCAATTGCTTCATCTTTCCTATGCTGAATAATTCAAAAATACTGACCTCAATGACTCAAGATTTAATCAAAAAACCCACAGATGCTCCTAAAAATAATTATCTTCTTTGCAGATGTGGCAGATGGTGCTACATCAACTAAGATGAGATAATTTAAAGAATTCCCCAGTTTATCACTAAAGAAAATTAATCTTGTGAAACAATATCAGAAACTTCAATTTCCTACCATCTTGAACAAGCACAACCAGCTTCCCAAAACTTGCTGTTCAATAATCATTCCTAAGGAGGAATCTCAATAAATAATAAGTAACCATTACATATGTATTTTTTGAATCAATCATATTACAACCTGCTGCTTTTCCTCTTTTCATTGTGACTACTAATCTTGGCATTTTTAACATCGAAAACATACTGATCCATGAAAAAAATAATCTTGAAGGAAGCAAAGTGAATTAACACAGCGAGGTTTCTCAGTGCAAATAATGCCAAGCTATATTGAGCTACATTTCTTGTGTTCTGCTAATATTTGTTGTGAACATCATGAACAACAAAAAAGAGATGAATTTCATTTTGCAATAGAAATATGGGAGAAGTGAAAGCAGAGCAAAATACCTTAATATCTTCCTACTTTTACCCTCACAAATAAACCCAAAAGTTACTCAGTAACTGAGGAAGGCAGCCAGCTTAATCCAGACCCTAAGCAAGAAGCAGTTTTGAAAGGCATGTAATATTCAAACAGCATCTCTTAACTTCAAAGCCTTTTTGAAGTGGACAGACTAGTCATACACTTTCCTCAGGCTACCTTTCAGATTTTACAGTTTTAAAATTTACCTTTGCAAGTAAACAGGTCAGCAAAGTCACTAGGAGCAAAATCTTTAGATGTAACAGTGTCAAAGTTACTATTCCAATCCATATAAATGGTTTTTATTCAGTCTGGACCATGTGTATACTTCAATCAGAGCACAGATGGTTCGTCAAACAGACGCTCTATAAATACCTCAAACAAATGTCTTTCTGATTTTGTTATGGATTTGGAACCCATGTGCAGAATATAATCACTGGCAATATCAGGATCTCATCTTGTAAGGTATTCATAGACTTGTTTCAGTCTTCCATGGTTGCCATTGGCTTCACTGGAAACTAAAATATTGAATACTTCCCTTCATGGTCTGTGCAGCTTAATAGGTACAGGGTTGGGTTTTAAAGATCAGCACACTAAAAAGACGAGAAGTTTAAAGGCTCTATATTCAGATTTCTCATTTCATAGTGTCTGTTGGGTATTCTTGATTTACATTTCATTTTTGTCACTGATACAGCTGCCAAAAGACCAGGTCTTTAGCTACATGCTGATGAAAAACAGAAGCAGAGAAAAGACAACCCATGCTGGGGTACACTTCCCAAAGAGCCCTGAATGACCAAATTCTGCTCCAAATTAAACCAGTAAATAAATCAAGAAGTCTCTGTAAGCACTAGCAATCATCAACCTTCTTTTACATCCTGTTTTTAAAATATTATAAAAGAACAGACAAGTTTTACTGAAGAATAAATGTAAACAAAACTAACTACATTTTTTTATGATCTACTTAGAAATATTCCTTCCTTCCTGAGTTTACTGATTGAATTACTAAGGGTAAAATAACAAGGCTTTATGTACAAGTCTGACAAACTCCTCCACATTCAATAGCTATGGCAGGATATATTCAGTTCAGAGAGCCAGCAATCAAATCAAAGAGTTGGCACTCAGCAGCTAAATAACAGATGACTGGGTCAGTGGGTTTTGATGGTTAATGGTTTTTCAGTAATTTACTGACAGAAAGTCAACCCAATACAAACTGGTTCTTGCACTCAGCTGTGAGGCATCCTGCCTTTTTCCCACCTAGCCATGGGTTTGACATGGCCTTAGGATGATTCTGGATGCACCTTTGTGATGCTGGTAGAATGGCTACTTACTAAGAAAACCTTCTAGAAAGAACAGGCCTGGACCTAAGTCAGAGGAGACTACAGAAAAGCAGAGATGTCTTCTGGTGGGAAATGCCCACAACAGTTCCCAGGTAACAGGAACTTCTGCAGAGTTCCTGAAGTGGAGGGTGTTTTAGAAGGTATGAAAAGATGCCATGGATCAACAGCTAGGAACCAGGCAAGGTCTGATGAAGAAGAATGACTGAACTCAGGAAAGATTAAGGAACAGACCTTTAAATTCAGGGAAGGCCAAAGGACTTTACCTTATGGAGATGCACTGAAAGACAACTCATACTGCTTTTCTGCCCCAAAAGCAAGGAGTCTGTATTCAGGTCTGGAGTGCCAGCCAGTGGGAAACTAAGGCTCTGTTGAGGGTTTGACTGCAGGAAAGATAAGAAATCTTGTTAAAGGAGGAATTCTTCGAGCAATTAGTCTGTATACATACAACTTAAGTGATCAGTGCTGACCAGGAAGATGATTTTAGAGAGATACAGACACAGGAATTACAGAAGCATCAGAAAAAAGCAGTTTCATATTCTCTACAGCAAAGCAATAGGCTTGCTACTATCTAAGCCTACTAAGTCAGCAAGAAAAAATATAAAATATGAAATATTCTTAAAAATATGTCCCACAAAAAATTCCTTATTCATTTAGCATAAGTAGGTGTACTGTACAATAGTACCGGTCCTCATGCTGTGGAAATGAGGACAAAAGAGAAAATAATTGTTTTTCCACTCTAGCAAAAATGTTCATGACTGTGCATTTATTAGAAATTTATATTATTACTGCATTTTTGATGGCAATGCCTATTCTTAATATAGATCACGTTGTTAGTGCAGCACAGTGTAATAGCCCAAATGTATGATGTTATCTGATCCTCCTTTAAAAAGAATGGAAAAAACATTGTGACACAGCTGGGAACTGGTGAAATTTGGTCCAAATTAAATACACAACAAACATGCAAGCAGCTCCCACAGATTTCAACTAGAAATGGAAATTCTCGGCACTTTTCAAGATGAAATCAAAGATGTTGCAAATTAGGCTTTCATGCCATAAACCACGGGGTAATTTTTCAGTCTGTTTTATGTGTTTCTTGTATCTAAAAAACAACCTGTGTTCACTGCCTGCTTCTCTCATCCTTTTGCTGTGCACAAACTGTCAGCTGGGCATTTCAGGACAACCAGTGCAACATGACATAGGAAGACACCCCTGGTTTTATGTGGAGGATGTAAATCTTGCCCTAACTCATTAAGTATTTTTGGCATCCTATTTATATGATATAGCCACACATCACAGTCAAGCTTCTCAACCAGCTTTTGTCATCAACAAATGTGCTTCTCATTCAGAGCATCAGAGCAACAACAGTCAGATATTGACAGAACAAGCCTCAAAGCACAGCACATACAATGAAGTATTTCACTATCTGACAACCTTTTTTAAAGGCTATCCCTTTAAAGACCTCAAATTTAGTTTATAAAAGCTTTTCAGTGATTGTATTCAAAACAGATATTGAGTATTTCTGAAGGGAAGAGTAATGTGACAAAGATGTTCATAACTTAGAAGTAAATGCATATGTCATGATTTTATTTGAATAGAAAATGCATGTAGCTAATCAAAACTTGCTAACTGTGTGTGTGTTTTCCTTTTTAGATTGATTACAAATCAAATAGACTGTACAGGCGTAATTGAAATGTGGTCGGTAGTCAGGATGATGTGCGTGATCAGAAGGTGAACATCACTTTCATCTTTTGAAAGGCATTTTTTCCAATGTTTGGCAGGCTTTCTGAAATTGTTTGTACCAGCTCTCCACAGAAATTATAAATCTGTCTTTGGAATTATGAGATTAAGAAAGGGGTGACCTGTCTGAACCTAAATACAGATATTTAAGGCAGAAGCTCGGGAATTTCCCACTGTTGCAGAATCACTTTCAGCTACTTAAAAAAATGTAAAGGGCAAAGCTGTTAATGAAAAGGGACTACTGATACCGAAAACCCAGATTTTTCAACAGAGAATTTGAATTATGGAACAGCCTGAGGTCTTGGAAAGAGAAAAGTCTATGTATGACAAGCCAAGTGGCCATAGTATCACACTGTACAGTGCTCTTTATTACAAATCATGAGAACTCACTTCAATGTAGCATTGCTGAAGATGCACCTTTCCATATCACAGACCTTAATGTCTCTGAATACTATAGGAAATTATAACAAAATATTTATTTCAAATGCCTGAAGACTCCTCAGCCATCAGTAAGCCACAGAACTAATCAGCATAGCATGACAACTTTTCTTTTCCTTTTTTTTCTTTCTTTGTTTTTGGCAGGGGGGGGCACGAGGAGCAAGTCTGAGATCTAAGTCAAACACAGTAGAGGGAGAAAAATGTAGTGATGTTATCAGGAATCTGCATGCACTAGCTGAACCAGTGTTATGCCATGCCTTTTACAACACAGGGACAGTGACACCACAGAACAATCCCTCCTACCAGTAAATAACCAGGTGAGCCTGTGTGGATGGTCTCAGTCATGAAGGAGGGAGTGCTTCGAGTGAAACAGCCAGATCAGCCTCACCCTCAACACAATGTGGCTTGCAGGTATTTTGGAAGCCACCAAAGACATTCTGATCTCCTGTTTGGCAGAACAGATTCAAGGAGGTGTTTTGAACCCAAATGCTCAAATTCGTCTCTGCTATTCAACCACAAGAGAACAAAGATTATGCTGCTGTGAGCAGCGCTGGAAGATTTGGCTGATATTCTTCCAAGGAGAGTCTGTTCTTCTTCCTGTTCTCAGTAATAACACTGCCCAATTGTAATATCATTCCTACAGCTGTAAAATGAAGGCAATTCGCAGCCCATTGTAATTTGTTTCTTTGGTCAGGCAGCTATACCAACATATCTAAACATTAAAAAAATAACTGGTCAGAATGACACTATGATATTGGTCCCTACTAAACTCAATTTGATTATGGTAAATATTTTGCCTTAACGGTATCTCAAGTACTTCCAAAAGTACCTAGTCAGTAAGTGTATTATTTCTAGTAAATGTATATATTTCTTCAACTCCATTCTGTTTCCCAGCCCTTCTGATTTGAAAGAAAGCCAAGTTGATTTAGACTTCTGCTGAACCTTCCAAAACATTGTTTAGGATTATAATAGAGTTCAGAAAGCCGTATGTTTTTACCTTGACTAATGATACTAGAAAAGTAAAACAATAGTCTAAAAAAAGGGTTTGCATCTGAAATAGTCATAGAAATTTCCTATTCTCTTTAATCCAGTATTGTTTCTATGACCACCTGCAGTTACATTCGTAAACTATCTAGTTAAAATGTCAGGGTACATTCTGCTTATTTTAATGCCAAAGAATACATTCTGTCATTGCTTATTCACAACAAATCTTATTTTAACATGCTTGAAATATTTTTGAACAATTCTGATTTGCTACTAATGTCCAAAAGAAACACAAATCTTATCAATTTTGATGCTGCGTTAATATATTAATGAATACAATCTGTGGTAAAACAGAAAACAAAATCTCAAAACTCATTTGCTTAAAAGTATGGTTTTTTTAAAAAGCATGATAACATTGGCAGAGATGTGAACAAAATGAAGCTGCCTCTAACCAACTTGGCTCTTAGTATGATAAAATATGCTTTTGTGCAATTCTGTCAAGATGCTGCAAAGACTGTCATTGGTTTAACTTGCTTCAATTTGTGAAGCTTTTTTCTCCATAGACTATAATGTGATTAACAGGATTGAATGGTAGGTGAGGCAACATTCACAACTTTTTCCTCACTTATACCAGCTTTAAAAAAGTGTGAGATTTTAGTCCAAGAAACTATGATTGAGCTTTTTTGGCAAGATGCGTGCTTCTTTCTACCCCCTAAAATCTACAGCCTTTCATACTCTTTATAATGAACATGGGACATGATCTCTGAGAGTCCAAGGGTGATTCAGGTCAGTGTGTTATTAATTTAATTAATCAGATTTTTTTCCTTGCTGCTATGACGTAGATAAACTGCCACTGCTTCGCAATGAACTTCAGATTAAGTATGAAACTGTTGTGATACCTGGGCTTGACATGGTTAACATGTTCCCACTGGGATGCACAAGCTCCAGCAGGACCATCTGCACCACTGACTGAGCTCAGGTTAAACTCTCAGCCAGCCTTATCACTGCCTGCAGCATGGCTCTGTGAGTATTTGCCAAATGAGTATTCCTACATTTAGACCTAATGAAAAAAAAATATAAAGCAGCTCTGCCTATTAACTTCATTAAGAGTAGAAGCTGCCTCTTGTTTCATGTCTTTGGGTGTGTTTAAGTTTTACTCTGATCAACATTACAAAGTCTAAGCTCTTTCAATTCACAGGAATCAAAAAAACAAGTATGCACTTAAATCCATGTCTCACCAAATTACTATTGTTTCATTTAGTGGGGATCACTGTAACAACTGCAGCTACAGAAAAACACAGTTAATGCAGAGGTCTGGTTCTGTGTATCCAAAAGCAATCCATGCAAAGTAAACCTGGCCCTTTGTTTTGTTACTGGACTTGGACTAGTATTTGTATTTATATTACTTGTTTATGGACTGTCACTATTTTTTCAGTAGTTAATTATTTTTCTAATATGTGCTGCCTTAAAAGCTTTGCCCTCTGAATCAGAAAATTGCCTGTTGCACTCAACAAATATGTACTTACCTACAAATTAATTTTTCTTGTATGAAATAAAAACCCGCTACTGCTGCTAGTACCAAAAGACACCTCTCTAGTTAGATGCACTGTTCCAAAATGCACAGATTTCCATAATCTGAGCAGTATGGGTATACTTCTAAAAGTACCAAAATTCTGTGTTTGGTAGCTATACTAGCATTTAAATTACATGATACAAACACTGATACAGGTCATGCATGCTACCTTTGGGAATGTGGATAATGTGACCATTGCATTTCGGTGAATTTGTGGCATCTATTGTATTTAGGATTGAAGGTCTTGGCAGATACAATGTGGTCATTTAACAAAGATCCCTAACAGCTGTGCTATTACATCTGTATTTTTGCATATTCAAGAAGCATTTTTTTTTATTCCAGTTGAGGGGAAGGTCTTATTCCAGAGTTTATGTGAGGATAATGGGTTTTCATTTCAACATCACAGCACACAAATCTTTTCCTTTTAAAAATAAATGACCTGTTCATTTTCATTAGATGTCTACAATGGTAATACACATTTTTCACTGAGAAGGAGGACATTGCCCTGACAACATAGAAGAGGAACAATCTATAAGTATGTTGTTGAAACATTACCCTGCTGATTTGATCTCTTCCCTTTTCAAATTGAAATAGCATGGATGGTTATAAATGAGTCTTAGGGGAAACAGATTGGGACCTAATTTAGACACAGTTCTGAAAACAGACAGACACCCCTTCTTTCTCTTTTTAATATTCTGAAGAGCCACTGCATGTAATGAACGGCTCCAGTGCTGGTGGAATGCAAACATATGAAATTCTGGTAGCTACACAATCTCACAGGGACTGCATGAGGACCACCAAAGTTTTTCACTGCTGAAAGAAAACACAAGTACAATGGAATTCTGTGCATCTTGCTGTTAAAGAAGTTTTAACTACACCACAACGATGTAATCATTCAATGAATTTCAGTTTTTTGGCAATTCATGTAAAAGACCAGAACTTTTCCAAAACTCAGAAAGCTCCCATAATAGCTGGAAGATAGTTATTGCAAGTGCATGCAGCCAGCTCAGGACAGAGCATGAAGGGTAAGTTCCAGTCTTAAAAGTGACTGCTTAGGTCTATACAACTTGTTGACCAGTTCTGAATTTCACTAGCAGTGAAATATGTACTGCAGCATCAAGTTCTGTGTTAGCAGTTTTAGCAAAGAACTTTTTCTTTCAGCTATAAACTAAATGTAATCAAGATTTACAAATGAAACTTTCTTACAGCACTCAAGAATAATTAGATAGAAAACAAATTGTGATGCCACAACCAAGAGGAAATATAACTTTGATAACCTATTGTGTGTCATGAGCACTTGCAGTTGCCAGATATTTAATAATAAACAGGCAACTCTTGAAGTGAAGAAAATTACTGAGGGAAACTATAGAGATTAATGAAAACAATCCAAAGGTTGACAACACTAAAAAAAGAAGTTTTAAAACTTGCCCCGGGCAGCAAATAAATCCCAGATACAGCAGCATTAATCTGCACATGCTAACTTTGTAGTTCTGGTTGAAAGAAAACCAGAAATATGCAGTACAGTTTTTTTCTCTCTGTTTCAGTGAAGCAGGAGGAAGGGAAGAGGTACTGTACATGCAGTCTGAAGCACTGCTGAATCCACTGATAAGCAAAGAGGTTGTTAAAAGATTGGGAAACAGCCCCTACGAGTTTCTGACACTCAGATCCTGAGAGATGTGAAGTTTTTCAGTCTCATCCCCATGAGTGCCAGGCATGCTTCCCCTTCCTGCTTCTTCCCAGAGAGCACAGCCAGGAGCCTGTACAACACACCGGGAGAAGAGGAGCTGCTGCTGCATTTTATCCAATGAGTTGGTAATTAAAGCTATTGTTTTGATGTAGAAGTTTAATTAATTTTCTTTCTTCTGAGAAAAAAACCTGGGGCTGTCTGCTGCACTTCTGAGTAAATGCTCAGACTACATTGCTATTAGTGCTTGCATTCCTGGTCTTTCATGTTGAAGCTGTTTCCCACTGAAACAAGTCACTGCTGTGTCTGAGAGCAGCTGCAGTGAGTGAAATACAGAGCAGTGAGCCTGGAGGGACCACTGCTGGGACCCCTGCCGGGACCCCTGCCATCCCAGGCTGGTATCCTCAGAGGAGGGAGCTACCTCAGCCTGCCCCTCAGCCCGCCCCTGCTCATCAGCACCTCTAGCACACCACACTGCTGCCTGTGGATGGGACTTCTGGCTGCTCAGGTGCCAATCATGGCTTAAAATCCTGTTCTTTAGAGGGTGTTCTTACACCCAAGTTTAGGCAATGACAGCTGCATGAGAAGTGACCAGGTTTCATTATCCACAGGGCAGATAAAGGTTCCCACCAGTCTATGCCTCCCTCCCTTCTCCTCAGGGAGTAGCTGAACCAACCACACGTAACAAGAGTAAAGTAATTAATATAGGGCCGAGGAAGGAGATGACAAAACCCTGATGAATTAGTGAGTGTGCCTACAATGATCACTGGGAGGAGGTCATAGCCTAAATCATACACAAAATGAACAGCACAGCAACGAAACATACATGTTTCAAATTATAGTTGTTAGTATTTCTCAAGTCTGTCCAAGGGGAAATACGTCTGGAGAAGGAGAGGGCTGAAGGAAGGAGGAAAGGGTTGGTACTCATAGGCAGACTGTGACCAGTGTGACTGACACTACTGCAACTACTGCAGTCACCAAGGGGAGAAGAGATGCACAAGATTAGAGCTGGAGCTGCAAGAAGAGATTAATGGGTGTTTTCAGGAAAACAGTGAGAAATGCATGTGGGAGGCTAGGGCAGGCAGGATTAAAGAATTCAAAACAGACGGGATTGGTCAAATGAAGAAGTGGAATTGCTGAGCCCAGACATAAGCAGTATGGTTTTGTCACTGTAGTGTGCAAGTGGGTTAGTGAAACAAAGCATGGAAATTCTATAGTTAAATACTTCTACAAGTCTCCCTCCTCCCTTCACCCACAGTCCCATTCCTCAAGGGATCAGATTCCTCATGCACAGACTTATGACCTTTGACAATTTAGGTTGCTTCTGGTTTTAGCTGATTTTTTTTTCTCCCCTGACCTCACTGAAGGAAAGCATCTCTGAGAATTCTGTCTATGACTAACAACGCAGGTTAGCCAGGTTAGTGAACTGCTTAAAGTAACTGCCCGTGAAAACAGGGTATAGCATGTCACTTCAGGAATTCCCACCACTGACATTCAAACTAACACTGGAAGAAGTCAGTGAATATTGAAACTTATCAGATAAATTTTCTGGCTTCTCCACTCATAATATCTGGTAAATTCATCTGCTAATTTGCAAATAAAAAGCATACCCAGTAAGTATTAAATGGATTCCTCTGGCTGGGCTGCAGTACTGGTTCTGTATGAGTGCAGAAAACCAAATTTCATCCTCATATGTGAGGCCAGCTGCTGCTCTAACACAGGTAGTTTCCTGATAATGGCAGTTCTGACATCACACACTTGTTCAGGGGATTTACTTGTTCTCTTTTATTTAAATAAGATTTGTGACACATTTGGTTTTCTTTTACTCATAGAGGTGGAAAAATAAGACTACAGACCTGTAAGATGTGGTCTCTGTGGTCAGTCTCATTAAACACTACCCATCGCTCCTCTTCACTTTCAACATTTCACTCATCACTGACCACTTTTCAAAATAATTTTTCAGTATTGACTTCTGTTTATATACTGCTTCTCTGTTTATTTTATTTTTGCTGGCATTCTCTTTTCTTTAATGATTTATTCAAATTAATTGTTATCTGTAGCTTAGTCCCATGGCTGTTGTAGGGTCTTTGCCTGCAATCTTGTCTCCTTAAAGGATCAAAGTTTTACTTCACTCATTCCTGAAAGCATCTTAGTACAAAGACATTAAATCCACTCTCTCTGTTATACAAGACCCAGGCTGCTTTGCTGGACCACAGGAGCAGCTGTCAGCTCTGCCTGTGACAGTGTTTCAGTGTCAGTTCTGTGTGTGTGCCACATGCCTGCTGCCTGTGAGGAAGCTCTGATACAGCCACAGCTCTTGGATCTCTTCTTAGCTTTAAACATCTTAACTTACCTCTTCACATCTGTGGCCAGCCCTAGCATATTCATCAAATATATAGAGTGTTTGGTTTCCATCAGGATCCTGTAAAACCAGAAAGGCTTTTGCAAGCCATTCTTTGTGCACTACGTGTCACACAAGATATTTCTGAGATGTAGAAAAGATCATTTCATGCTGGTGATAGAACACTTTTTTTATTACATGCAGAGCAAGTTCTCAGAAACAGCCAGACTTTCTCTGGGCTTGTCTTTTCACTTTTTAAAATGTAAAACCTGCTACTTGTCATCTCTGTTGAGTGTACAGGCATTTTAATTTTTCTGAATTACTATTCAGCCCAATGTCGTTTCTAAGCCCCAGTGCTGTTTCCAATTCTGAATTGAAGAACACTTTTAATTTGTCCATTTCTTTCCAGTATTTACACAAAAGGTGTGTTGAAAGCAGGTGCCAGTTCAAAAGACATGTTGGAAGACTTTTATTTGGCAGCCAATACTTTCAGATACACAATTGGCCAAAAAACTGCATATGTTTATAGGTTTGGTTTCCTAAGCTTGAACAGAGAAACTGCAGTTTTACTGAAGGGGGTGGTTGTATTTCCTTAGGCAGCTGTGCAGCAGCATCCCAGATAATCAATGACACAGGGACCAGGAACAAGGAAATTCCTGCCTCATATATAAAAAGTTCAAGCATTTTTCTTCCTGTCTCTCACTTGAAGAGGCAAAGTGCAAGCTGGTATATTTAAGATTTTAATGTTAAGAAAACATCAACATTAACATTTTTTAACATTAACACCCCCATGTTAACGTTAAAAAAACATTAGCATGGGGCTGTTTTTCCTCCACCATAAAAAACCCCACCAAACCAAAACCAGCCACCAAAAACAAACAAAAACCCCAAACAATCAATCCTTATAGATCACATTTCCAGCCCCAACAGCAACATGCATCAAATATGTCTTTTAGCTGCTTGAAGGAAAAGTGGCAGCTACCAGTTCTGTGCAGTTCTGTGCAGCTGCTCATCTGACCTGCAGGCCAAGTGCTCACTGCAAGAAACTGCTGCTGGAAATGCTAAATTCTCAGTGGAAGCCTGAAGGCCACTTGCCTGCTCTGCTCTGCAGTGGCTGCTGGCCTCCCAGCCCAGGGCTTATGCTTTTGCCTTTAGCTGTGGGAGCCCAAGGAAGGGAAGGTACCACGCAGGAATAAATGTGCACCCTGAGTTTTTGCTGAACTCTGGGAGTGATGGTAGTGTGTGCAAGTGGGCAGAGCTGTGGCCTTGATTTAGGAAGATGAGTACAGGTGACTAAGATAAGGCATAAACAGCCACAGAAACAGGTTAATGCCTGAAGTGATTCTGTAAGGAAAATGAAAAACACCTTTGATTTAGGTTTGACAGTGAAAACTTTCTTTGGTGAGGGCAGTAAAGCTAACTCCTAAATGCTAACATCCAAAGTTAATAATTCTCAACAGCTGCTGTAACTAAAGCTCAGTTAAAAGTTGCCTAAATATTCTATGGTGGGCATAATGAGCTGAAGGTGTATGATGACAAGTTATCTGTCCCATGGCTTCCCAGATGTGCTTTTTTAAACAAGATTTCCTGGTGAAGACAGGAATGACCTGCATAAACTACCTGCTGTTCTGGTCACCTTCCCTGGAGTGCTGTGATCCTTATTCACAGAAAGAAAGCTTATAATTAAAGTTTCAGCAAAGAAAGGGTTACCTTAATTAACAAATAACAAGCAGCTGTCAACAACAAGCCTCAGGAGATAAAAGAGATGAAAGAGAGAACGGTAGCTCTTGGTGCAGGGAAGTCTGATGTGCTTAAGCTGTGGGAAGGGAATCACTCTTCAGCAAGATGAAAGAGGTACACTGCTCACATGAATAAGATTAGTCCTTGGCCTTGCTACAGAAATAGGCAATTTTATCTGGGTTAATAGGCCTAGAGCAGAGGTGAAGAAATGACCAGATGGTAGAGCTCTGGAATGGAGTAGGATTGGTTTCCTCAGTTCCTTCATAGAGTGATGAAAAGCTCAGCAATAACCATGTGGAGTTGGAAGATGGCTGTAGGCTTATGAGGAGGTAAATTTGTAACAATGAGAACAAGACCATAACCAAAGAAAGCAGCAGCTTATCCAATTCTTGATACCTTTAATACTGTAATGTTGGAATATCTCTTTATCCCGGGGTTAAGCCTGCATTCTGTCCAATTTTTGTAGAGTGTGAAATATAAGATGTTCTATCAGATAACCTAAAGTCTCTCCTGATGTAAAATCTGTATCCCTCGCTTTCAGAATGTGACTTCCCACAAAATACTAAAGTTTGTACAATCTCTTTGCTATTCATTGGGTGAAAAAAATGCATAAAAAATTACTAGCCATGGTTAAAAACAAAAACTAAAAAGCTAAATCCTTTTATTTTCACCCTGAAATGCCAAGGGAAAACTTGGGAAGGAGTATTCCTAGATCAGGCAATTCAGATCAAAGTGCAAAAGCATTGTTAAGCTTTGGTCAGTAAATATTTATTGATATGTAACACTACTCAATCCAGTCTCTCTAAGGGATTCCTTTAAAGCTTTTTGTTTCCTTCTAGTAAATAGAAGCAATTTCTCCTGCAAGCAATTATCACTCACCCAGGTGTCTTTGTCCGTCCCTCCCCCAAGTAGTTCCTCTTGTGTATTTAGGCAGTTATACGTCCTTTTATCATCTTCCCTTAAAGGCTGCGCGTTCTCCAAACTTTATTTCCATCGGTTTTTTACGACTCATTTACACATTGCACTGGGAGCAACTAAACCAGAACGAATCGTAATAATCGACAACATATGCTTTTTATCTATGATAGTCTCAAATGGCACAATTTATATAATACTTCTGTCTGCCTGCTACTCTCAAAATGCAATTTACTTGCGATTGTTGAAAATTATGCTTAACCACATCTTGCATCTCCGGTAGGCTCCTGCTATCTGGGCATCCATTTCCGTCTTGCAGGAAGTTTTGCGCTAATCGGTTGTTCATGACCGCTGTAAATGCGCGTTTGCTGGAGCCAGGATAACAGAACTACAGTGATTTTTAGGTTTTTCTTCCATCGTGAAACAATCTGATTCACTAGATAGCGGACACGCGCCGAAGTGATTCAAGCACAACATCCTAAAGGTATCATTAAGCACTAATTAACTTACCGACTCTCTTGAGATATTACGGCATGAAAACCAGCTGTTAGAGCAAATTTAGATGACGGTCTATTTTTCTCTTTCTATTGTAAGAAAAGCTCTCTAATTCCCGCTTTAGGCGTAGGGGCAAAACCCCGGCGGGTGACCGACCACCACCTGGCAGGTGCAGCGCGTCGCCCGCCCTTCCGCAGCCGCACGCCAGTTCCCGGAGCCCCTCCACGCCCCGGCAGCGGCTCCGCTCCGCCGCTCCCCCGCGGGCACCGCAGAACCCCAGCGCGGCTCCTTCGTGCGCGGCCTCAGGCCGGGAACCCCCGCCCGCCCCGCGGGCTCCCGCGCCGGACACAGCCCGGGCAGGGTCTCGGCACCGCGCGGCTCCCCGTGG
>VXAC01004565.1:468183-503803 GCA_013399225.1 Rhipidura dahli | reverse complement strand
AAATGCAGTCTACATCTTTCTCCCTGAGTGCTCTTGAGATGTTCTCAGAAAGAGAGCTGATAAAAACCAGGCTCCTTTCTCATTGACTTCTTGTTGCAGCTTAAACCCATCCTCATAACAGCCACAGTCTGGGTTTGGTTGCATGTGCATAGAGGTGCTAACACTGATTTTGGGCTGTTTGTGCTTAGTGACCATTCCATTTGCTGGGGATATTTTGGCCAAAGTCAAAATTCCTTGAATAGCTCTTGACATTAATTTTTGTGTATGATTTTTTGGATTTAAATTGTGATGGTATAAACTTTTGACAGAAAAGTTTGTTCTGACACCTCAGGTCTCCGAGGCATCTGTACAGTCTTTCCAAAGGCATCTGTTGCTGGGGGTGGCTGAGCAGGGCCAGTGGACTGATACAGGGCCTGTTCCTTTGTTCTAATCCTCAGTGCCATTCACAGCTCCTGTAAAGAGCTGGGATATACACTAGGACTGACCTTCTAGTTGACTTTTGCACCTTTTTGGCCTGCCAAAATGTTTGTACTTTACAAATGAATGGACTATTTCACTGTGCCTTTACAGGGACCCCAGGTCAGTTCACTGGTTGGAGAGGGCAGTGCAGGAAGCCTGGGCAGGATTATAAGAAATGCAGTGTGAGGAGTGGTCTGAAGCCAGGCTGAGCACTCTACTGATCCCAGTTCTTTCAGGCTGCCCGTCCTCTCCTCTCCCTGAAGTCAATGGCAGATTCATCTGTTTCCATTCAAGTTGCAGTTTACCACCTGCTTTCACATTCCTAAAAGTCATACCCAATTTTAAGCTTTAAATTTCCTGCCAAACACACCCAAGTTTTCACTCATGCAACTCTGACATTTGCCATGTCAACAGCTCAGCATATTCCTGGGTGCAATTCAATCTGACTACCCACCAAGCACCTCAGACCTCTAGCAAGCAGCACTGGAGTCCAAGTGAGAATAGGCTCAGACTGGTATTTGGGCTTCAAGTTTCTGATTTAGGGCTCTTTTTCTTCCTTTCTAATTTTTTTTTTTTTAGCATTTATTTAATTAGCCGTCAGTAAGATATTATACTGCTTGCACAGACCTCATTAAGGGCAGTCCATTCTAACAACAGAAGTATGTTTAAATATTATCCTGAATGGAAGCCTTGCATTTCAATTTGTTTTTGGTGATAAAAGTTAAAATGGAATAACAGTAGAGCCGTACTAAAGCAGCTTTGTCAAACTGAGTTTGTAGTTCAGTAAATTAATTAAAGCCTGATAAAATTAGACCTACTTTCATGGGGTTTTCCCCAGGCTCTCAATTACAGGTTCTTAAACCTTAGGGAAAGGCAAAGCTGATGGTAATTGTATCATGTCTTGCTTCTCTGAATGCTTTACTTTCTTATTTTATGCCATACTGAATTGGTATAACTTTGGTTGAGCTTTATGCATGCATACTATAAAATATTTGGAGTAGACTCAGGCAGATACATTCACTCACTGCTCCATGGAACATGCTCACATTTCTTCACTGTCAGCCTTCCAAGCCAAAATCCCTGTAACCGTTCCCCTACTCTTATATAAAGCTGAACCCTGCATAATGCTACCAGGCCCTGGACTTATTAGGATTATTTTTCTGTTGCCAAATCTCCTTTAACATCCAGTCTTGCTCTCTACAGCAACAATGGCAGAAGTCTTGAATTTCCCTAGCACAGTTTATGACTCCTGTAAGTAAATGCTACCTGATTCTATAGATGAGACTGCTTTAGGAAGTGTTTGGGACAGCTATGCCATTCATCCTCCATAGGCTGAATTTAAACACATACTGGGGGGAGAAGGGGCTGGACAAGTAGGGCAAGGGGTGTCATTCCCTTTCTTTCAGACACCATTAAAATTGCACATTAATATGGAGTCCTTAAACTGACTGTCACACATTAGTATGTGTGTAAGATTCTGGATAAAGTATAAATATTTGAATGCAAACTACTGTATATACTACTTGATGTCTTGTATAGTTATCTTCAAATCCAACATTTGTGCAAGGACTTTATCATCTTTCTTGGAGTTAATATTTCAGCTTGGTTGCAGTTTATTGATCTTGTCCTCAGTGCAACATCAAAATGTCTCACGTGTTGCCTAAACTCTTCTAAGTTTGAAAACCCTTGTGTTAAGGAGCTCTCACTAAATATTTATGCAGACAAGGGCTTGATCTTCACCTTTGACAGAATGTTAAAGGGTGAGATAGTCACAGCTTGTTTGCTTGGGTTGGGGTTTTTTTCCATCTAAAGGACAACAGGGGAAAATAAAAGTCCTTATATTCTAGGTGTAATGGCTTTAATCAGTGTTTAATCAATATTTCATCAGGAATTGTTTGGTGTGTGTATATATATATATCTTAAATAATATTATTTAGGGGAGGGGAGAATTTTTTTGTTTATTTGTTTTTAATTTATTTTGGTTTATTTCTATTGTTATTTAAGAAATCTAAAGGCAAGCTCATTCCTAATTTCTGGTTGATTTACAGGAAAACACCAGAAAATAAACATAAGATTGAGCTTAAGTTTTGTACAGTAGGGACTTGGTTGATTTGTTACTGGAATACAAAGACTACTGATGTCATGGGATTTAGAGGGAACTCCTCCTCTCCTCCTTGGCTTGTATGAGCAAGATCAGGTCATATGAACCTCTTAAACTTGACAGAGTTCTGTTTTGTGTGAAGCATGGGGTTTTGCATGGTTTTCATATCTCGACTCTGTTCTCAGCATCTCCAATCTTAAACTTAGGAGTAAAAAAACCAGAAATTATTATGGTGAGGAAAAAAATACAGCTTTGGGATATCAGCTGTGTAGCCCTTAAGTTTAAAGGGAAAAAAATAGACTAGCTGTACCGCTTTAATGGTGTTTTGGACATAGCTGGTTTTTATCTGTCACCAGAATCTTCAAATATTCTGGTTCTCGTGGAGCCATGAAATTGTTTTCTTGTCAGAAAACATTTGTTAAGGAGCAAATTCTAGAGAAAGAAATAAAGATATTGTGTGGGTTTATAACACGCTATAAATATATGCAAATTGCACCATGGATCAAAAGCTCATTTATACTACCTGATAATGAAGCTAGTTATACTGAAGATTGAGCTCAAGAATGTTGAATTTTTTTTCTAAGGTTATAATGTCTTGGGGCTTGCTTCTTTATTTCTGTGTGGAGATCTTTGGGCTGACTCAATGTATTACAAATTCCTAATCCATTGTATATGGGGAAAAGGGTACACTGCCTCACATAGTTACATAAAAGTTTATTGCTGTAGCAGCCAAGTTGTTACTTTTACTGCAAATTAAAATTTGAGCTTTTTTTTTTTTTCATTGTTCTGAACATCCATCTGTAAATACAGTTCAGTCAGATGTGAAGATCTTTCAGAATGGTAAAGAAAGCACTTTGTACAAATTCTAAACATGTAGAAGTGTCCACCAAAATTCTCATAATGTGGTGCTTGTCAGAGGAAAAGAGAGAAGGGGAGGGAAATAGAAATCAGCTGAGAGAAATGGAAGGGGAGTACAAACAGACCACAATGTGGAGAGATACAGATGGAGCATGTGTGCACACACCAAGATTAAAGGTAAGAGAACCATGAATATATGTAGGCATAAATGTCACCAGTCTCCTCTGTAAATTTCCATATTTGATGCTTTGACCTCTAAAACCACAGTGGTGCACAGAGGAGATCAGTGGATCCATGTCAATCTGTACAGCTGTCCAGAGAATCAGGGGTTAAGTCAGGCTGGAAGGAACTTCAGAAGGCTCTGCTGTCATGCCACATCCCAAGATATGTGAACTGCTGCTGTGTTATAAATCTGTACCATGGTTTTAATGCTGGTGTGCCATGAAATTCTACAAAATAGGTCTGGGAAAATCCATGAGAGATAATCCCCTTTTCTGAAAGTGATGTCAACTGTACTTAAGCAACTGTCACAAGCAGTTAGACCAACATGTTCTTAAAAATTCCATTTGCTAGACATTTCCATAAGCAGTGCAGGTAATCTCTTCCTGTGCTGCAGCATTATTGCAGTGTCAGGTGCCCCTGTGCCCCAGGTCAGAAGCACAGAGCACTCCCTGAGTTAAAACAGCAGGAGACAAGTAGGCTCAGCTTCATTTATCTAACTATAGAGTTCAAGATGCTCTCTCAGTTCTGGGTTCCCAAACAGATAAATTCTGCTACATTTACGCTGTGCTTTGAACTGCCAATTGTTGTGGTAGTCACAAGAATATTTGTCTTGGGATGTTTCAGCTGGAAGCACTTAAACTGAGCCTAATTGAGAGAGACTGAAAAAAAATTGTAATAAGAGGACTGATATGAAAACAATTAAGAGTATACTTGGATAATTATGAACCTACTTTAATTCAAGGACTTTTAGAAGAGCAATTGAGTGGAATTGTCTGGAGGATTTTCTGGGTTGTGATACAAATGCTGTTATGCTTGTGGAAGTTAGGTAACTGTTAGTTGAAGTAGTTCATACAGCTCTAAAAAAAGCTAAGCCATGCAATTTATGTTTGATCAGGAGAACAGTCTGCAAAGGTTGCTGAATGATACAAAAGCTGGGAGAATGTCTGCATGGAGGCTTGGATTTTGGGAATAGACTTGCAGAATACAGACCATTAACCCCTGTGTAAATGAGCCCCTCCAGGCTTTCCAGAGTAGTTCAGCTAACACAGGCATTTTGCTGGAGGAAGGTTGCTCTATTATGCTGAAAAATGCCAACTGATTTCTACAGAGCAGCAGTGTAATGGTGTCAGTAATGCTGCAAAAGCCTCTCTGTGAAAGTCTCATCTTTAGTCCTCGTTGCTGCTAGAGGTTATCACGACTTGCTACTTTCATGATGTTCTAGGAAAAAGTATGCACTACTAGATTATCTGTTATCAGTGTCACAGCCCAACCCTCTCTGCTGCTAACATAAAATGGAATTATAAGCATCAAAGGGAAATGAAAAATCAAATCCAATTGCCTACTGAGTGACTCAATTGCATTTTCTGTTTATTAGATGTGATGACAAGATAAAATACCATAATTCCTGGGCAGTTCAAAAGCAATCACTGGCAATTTATCTGATAGTTATCTCTTTAGGCTCTGTCTTTATTTTCAGCCTGCACAAGAAGTATTTTTCTGCCTAAATTTAGCCATTTTCCTTGGATGTCTGTGTTTGCTGGCTTGTCTTCTAGTCTGCCTAGGAGAGATGGAAACACCTTCAGAGGATTTTTGAGTAGGTGTAGAGCTCTGAATCACTGTCTGGGAGAGCCCACTGAAGCCTCTTTTTCCTTATTTTTTTAGGCAATTTACCTCCTTTATATAGCAGTTGAGAGTTGAGAGTGATTTTCCCCTTTGATAAAATGTGACCCCTCTGGATGTGAGCTGGGATTAAACTCCGTGCCATGCCTCCCCTTTCTTCCTTGCTCTTGGGACTAGGGTGGGTGTGCAAGGAGAAAAGTCAGTACAGGCCAGCCTTTGGCAAGAATAAAATGATACACACAAGGACCCCATTAGATGTGCTCTAGGATCTGTCTAATTGAAGCCTTTTTAAAAATCTCTGGGACTTCACAGACAGACATATTACTAGTTCTTTATGGCTTACATTTACTTGAGAGAGAACAGTATGGAAATAACTATTTTTAAGAATTTTTAAGTTTTAAATTTTTTAATAAAACCCCTGTAATCCAAGGCCCTGCCTCCATCAAAAATTAAAAGCAAATATCTAGGATTGAGAATGAGAACAGGACAAACTTATATGTCTGCCATCCTCTAGTCCTTTTCATAGCCCCAAGTATTTTTAATACAGAAACATGCTGAGGTAATATTATGTAGAGAGTTACTGCTGGCATACATCTCTTCCACAAATTTGTCTAGTTTCTCTTTAATAAAAACTTATAAATTTTCACTGTTATATGGCAAGGGGATCAAAAACTTTTTGAACTTTTTATGAAAAACAACCCTTTTTGTTTGTTTTAAATTTGGGTTTTGCTGGCCTCATTTGAGGCCACTTGCTTCTTGCACTGAATGAGATGGTGAATGAGCATCTTACCTTACTTATCTCTATGACAATAACTGTTTGAAGATCTGTTTTGTGTGTCTCTTTCCTGTCTAGATGTCAAAGTCTTGGCCATTAATGACAAGCATTTTCCTATCTTTTAGACAACCTTGTTTCCTCTCTGTGAGTTCTGTCTAACCCTACTTTTTGAGAGGAGACCAGAACTTTCCACAGTATTTCCCACTGCTGCCTCACCCTTTTACCTTGTCTGACACATACCAAAGGTTCATTGAAAGGGCATTTTTCAAAGGTGCAGTATTTGTTCAGAATGTATGCACAAACATGCTGTTCTTCTAAATTTAAAGTTCCTATTCTAGATAGTTTTTTTTTTTTAAGACATGTTTCATCTTAGGACAAACCTTGAGAATGGCTGAAACAGAAACTGGAAAATTTCAGTCATGTGCAGAGTTTAACAAATTTCTGTGCAGCACTGAAATATGCTGCTGGAGGCACTTTGCTCACTGCTCACATGGAGCTGTGTGTAGAGATGAGTTGCCAAATGCAGGTCTCCTGCTTACTTTGTCTGACTTCTTGACTGCTGTCTTTTTTGTTCAGTGGCTCAGGAAGCTGGTGGGGCAGTTTCCATGCTCTCCCTCTTTCATATCCCTGCAGTGCAGTTTGAATTTGCTGCAACATGTGTGCTTTTTGCAGGAGCAGTCATCATGCTGATGTGACCTCATGCAAATCAGTGCTGAACCTGGGTAGTCTTTGTGATTTTGCACGTGTATTTGAAGTGTACTGCAGTGAAATGATACACCACCTCATTTTCCTTTAGTAAAAGCCCTCTGGGCTGATTTTACAGGGCTCCTATGCAAGCTGCTGCAGAAGAGTAAATCCTATTATGGGATTTCTGAAGCCAAGCTGAAGAGCTGACAAAAAGATGGGTCAGTTCAACTAATCAGCTTTGTAAATGTATTAACATTTCATTCAGGGAAGATGACCTAGAATGGTCAGCTGCCTGCAGTGTCTGTAGGACTGAAAGGACCAAGCTGCAGAGCCTGTTGTGCAGGACTGTGGTGTTGCTCTGTGCAGACAAGCTGCCTGTTCACATCTCTGGGTGATGGGCAGGAGAGATGAGCACAGTGACTTCACCATTCAGTTACACTCACATGTCTTGCTTTATGCCATGGTTAATCTGAAACAAGCATCTCCTAAAGGATTTTCCCCAGTCATCATCCTGCAGAAGGGTCTATGTGAAAAATACCTAATACCTGACAGAATTGTAGCTGCTGTCCTAATTGTAGCACAATTGCAGCGCAAATCAGGCAGCAGCTACTTTGTTCACAGGACAAATTTTAGCATAAGCATTCTAATAGCTCTGTTGATCAGATCTTCACTGGTGAGGTAGCAGAGGCCATGATCAGCAAATTTTGGTGGTAATTAGCTGTGCCAAACCCAACTTTACTGAAGTCAGAACAACCACTGTTTGGAATGAATGTGTTTGTGCAGAGCTGGGACCCAAATGGTTAAATAACTGCAGGTTTCTCTCCTAATTGTACCTCACTGTCTTTCCAGGCTACTGTCTATGAAGTTGAACAGTCATTTATTAGATTCTAGTGGCTATACATGCTGCAGAAATGCTTGCAAAAGAGCCCTGACCCTGTGATTCAGAAGATGGGAGTGCCAAGGGTTAATGAAAAAGGGCTGCTTCCTAGAAGCAGGAGGTGATATGCAACAAGGCCAGTCCTGAGCAGCAATGCCCAGGTGTGTAAAAATAGTCTGGTGCCTGCAGTGATGATGCAGCTCAGAGAAAGCAGGGGCTACTGCTGCTAGTGTAAATAGAGATGTCAGTGAGACAATTTGACTGTACAGAGCATTTGTTGGATTATTATCTGTGTAAGAGCAAAAAAGTGCTGGATTTCCATAGCCATGGTCACTATCCTTTTATTTAAGGCTAATATCAAAGCCAAGGGGAAGTATAAATTATGTGAAAAAATAGCTCATCCTGGTCAAGAACAAAGCATGTGTGTGTGTTTGGTCTTTTTGGTTTCTTATTTTTTGTAGGGGGGGTGAGGGGCTTAAGTATCAAGTGTAATATAGTCATTTATAGAAGTACATTGACTGACTGGTTTTGATGCCCTGAGTGTTCCTTCTGAATGCTTGGAGAGGATCAGGGTATGTTATGTGGCAAATAGGAGTTAGTGAGGTGTAGTGAAGAGTGGCTCTGTACAGTTTCCCGGTCTTGGGAGAAATAAGGACCTGTGGCAAAACACAGGTCTTTTTAAAGCTGTTCCTGTGATCAGAAGGAAGCATGGGTTTATATTGTAGGCTGAGTCTAGTTATAGGTCATGTTAAAAATCTGCTGTTTTAACATCAGAAGTGTTCCCATCAGTCACATTAGTCAGATTCCTGGGATGTGTGTGCATTTCCAGTGGGCTGTTGATGCCAAGATCTAAAAGGGATTTCAGTGCAGAGGTACCATTTCATTCTTCCTTCCTCACATACCTGTGTGATATCCCAAATAATAGGAAGCCATTTCACATCTGCTAACATCACAGCTATACCACAGAAGATGGTTACAAGTAAAAAGAAGTTCTATTAGGGATATTTGAACCAGCATTGTTTATATGTTGTTACTTTATATTAAAAAGTTCTATTGAACAAGGACACCAAGCATGATTTTTTTTTTTAACTGAGAATGCTGCAGTTTCCCACATATGTGGAGTTTTGCACATAGTGGCAGATGAAGACCTGATTATGCAAATGGTTGTCTTGTCTGTTAAGTCAAATATTGCACGGATAAATATAGACCAAGAAAAGAAATCTAGTAAAACATTTGACTTCATAAAACCAAAGCTCTGCAGGGGGACAGCAAAGTTACAAACTTAGCAGTCAAAGACAACAGAAAGTTACTTTGTGCTTTTGGTCTTCCACCTGCAGCTTTCTCATTTCTGCCTGTGCTCTTTTCCAATCTCTCATCCTGGCTCTTGTCCCACCTGCCAGTCTGCTTTCCTTGCCATATCGCCTGGCTGAGAGGAGCAGAAGTGAAACCCAGCAGTGAGAGAGTGTTTCTGCCTGGGCTGCTCTGCCTATTGCCTCAACAGCCTGGCCTCTCCTGCTGCTGCCAGGAGACTGAGCATTTGTGAACTACATGGCAACAGCTGAGTAGTACCTTCCACAGAAATGGTGAAAATTACATTCCTGATGACAAGGAACACACACACATAGCAAGATGTATTTAAAAAAGAATGTTGTGGGTATTGTTAACAGGGGAAAAAAAGAAGTTTCTACTTGTGCAAATTTTTACAAATGACTGAAGTGCTTCTGAGGCAATGTCCCCAAAAAAACCAAAACCTCCAGTAATCCCAGTATGGAACACAATGTGGGAAATCTTCAGTTCCATTTCTTGGAATATAAGAAAATTCTAAAATTGCCTAATATTTCCATTATAGCAGTTAGGCATTAGAATGGTAGATGCTGTAATGGTACCTGTAGGCAACATTGCTTGCTGTGATTGTTTCCATTTACTTCTCTCTTACGATTTAGCTCATGGGCTTTCCCAAAGGTTTTCAACTGCATGAATAGCCTGTCTCACCTGGCTATGCCTAGGCTGCCCTGTTTTTTCCCTGTTGAATTGTCTCTAGTAGGGGAAATTCCTGGGTCACTGCAGTTTGTTGCATAGGTCTGACCATTGCTTGAGAACATCATGTGTTACAGTATTACAAGTAAGACCTTAGAATAAATGCAATAGATTCTTATTAGGAATTATTTGTTTACTGCTATTTACTGACTTGTTTATAATCAAGAATTTTGGTATTAGAGAATGAATATGGCTATTGATATGTCTCTTTTGGAATGTTTAAAAACACAGATTACTCTGTACACGTGACTGTATCAAACTATTTGTTGAAACAAAGCAAGGTTTATTTGCTAACATTCTCATGACCAACAAGACAAAAATAGCCAATATGTTACTGGTGTAGAGTCTTGTTTTGTTTGTTTTTAGTGGCAAGCTGTTGTTTTTGGCACATTAAACTACTCTGTCAACCTTCCTTTGGGTGACTGTTGGAGTGTACTGTATTTGTAACATAAGAAGCAGTGCAAAATTACAAAACTCAAGTGGATTGATCTGTATTCATACTAGTTCTGATGGAAAGGATCTGCAATAAAATTGCCATGTACAAATTTCAGTATCAGCTACTGCAAGGATTGAAAACCCTCATATAAATAAAGAAGCAATTGCAGTTTAAGAAAAAAACAAGGTTTTCTTTTGTTAAATTCACCTCTAGATTGTCTTTGAAGTTTACTTTTTGTCTCAATGATTAATATTACAGTGGTTTTTGCTTCTCAATTAATGCCTCAGGTCAGAACTTGACCCTTTCATAGATGAACTAAATAGCACAAAACTTAAAGTGGAATGGAGAATGAGCAATGCTGTCTTGACATGGCACAGAAGTGTTTATTAAACAACTCTATCAGCATCATGCTTCCAGCCTTGCTCTGCACTCCTGAGTTACTGGTATTGTTTAAGACCTGGAGTTTTGGTCAGTTCAGCTGTATTTATGTTTTCTTTGCATAGAAATAGAACAATCTTGCTTGTATTAAATGACTGAAGTATGAGTTGAGGATTGCAACAGCAGACGTGAAGGAAAAAAAATATTTTAGCAAAGGTTGTTTTCCTGTGTTGCCTCCAACTGAGGCTTGTCTCTCTCAGTGCAGAATTCTGTTCTACTAAATGCCTATTAAAATTCAAATTTTATGTTTCGATAACTGGCCTCCTCCTCAGAATACTCTCATACAAAGGATTTAGCTTGCTATTTAGGTTGGTTTTACAGACATCCAAATCCTGTCAGGCTGAGCTCCAGTCTCCTCCAGCTTTATGGAACATTTCCAGAGGAAGTTTTGAAATGGATAGATTTCATGTCTCAGTTGCTTCCACCATTACCTGGTCTCAGTGCTTGGTCATAAATTAACTTGGCACTTTTAGATATTTAGAAATTTCTTCTCTGATCCTATTCTGAGTTCTTGATCTGGGTAATATTTTCATAGTCTTGTGGGTTTGTAAACTTAGAGAATCAGAACCAGCATCTGCTATAGCCAACAGTAAGTTCCTTATAAACAGCCAGAAAAACAGCTGCATATCTATTCAAAACAAAGTAGTACAGGGAATGATATGACTTTTAAGCCAAGAAAAGGAGTCTGTGAGCTGGACAAGTCTCAGCTGTATTTAGCTGGCTACCCAACCAACTCGGCAGTAGAGGGAGTAGGGTTGAAGCTGTAGCTGTAGGTTTTGTTTGCTGAGGACTCCTGAAGCTGCTTGACTCTAACAGTGCTAGCACACGTTTTAGTTTTTTAATGTCACTGTGGAGAAACATTCAAAAATTACTCCAGAAGTGCTTAGCTCTTAGATTACATTGTTGTGTGGTGCTTTTCAGAATGATCAAGAGGCCAGCATCCATCTGGGATCATGTCACCCAGAGAGTCAGGATTTCTCCTACTGTGCAATACTCCCCTGACTACATCCCTGGTTGTGTTAGAGTTGGGATGGGGCAAACAAAAGTGCTCCACAGAAACCAACCCTAGCCCCTTACCCCCCCAAATTAATGTATGTGAAATGTGTTTAATGTTCACCTTACTCACACAGCAGTCTGCTGGCTGCCCTATGAAGCATTTCCTGAAGTGAATGAACTAAAAAATTTGGGTTTAAAAGGGCTTTAATTAAAACTATTTGTTTCAGAGCCTCCTGCTGACCGGAGCCCTGTAGTGCTAAAGGTGAGTTTTATTATAAAAGCTTTCTGATCTAATGGATTCAGCTATCTCCTGGCAGGTGTCAATACTAAGCTGATGACTCAAAGCTGACTTTAACCCAAAAATATTTTAGATTCCATTCCCTTAAAGTTTGAGGGAGATTTTTATCTCTCATATTGGTCCTCTCATCAGTCAGTGTATTTACTGGAAGTCTTTCATTTGGAGGCAGAAGTTACCTGGTATAGATCATACACTGAAATGCCCCTCAGACCCTGCAGTCACCAGCCTTGGTGCCTGTGGCAGGTGTTGCTGCAGAATGGTGACTTTTTTTTTTCTTTAAGTTCTATAAAATACTGATTTTGTTAAATGTGCTGGAATCTTATCAGAGGAAATAGTCTTAAAGACAAAATTGTTGTTTTCTTTGGTTTTTTTTTAATGGGAGGTTTTGGCACACAGTTACACAATTTTATAGCCTCAAAAGAGCTCAGTAGGCAGACTTTAATTTTTTTAAATGCAATTTTGTTGCTGTTGCTGCAATAGACAAACCTGTTGTGTTCCACACAGAGAGCAATACTACACTTATCCAGAGCATGGCCTCAAGCTAGCATCTGAATCAATGTCAGTTTGGGATTTCAAACCTGACTTCTTGTTCCATGTCTGGAACTACTTTATGAAAAAATAGCTTATCCATACATTCAGCATTCACCTGTGAGAACCCTCAGTCCTTTATTCCTCAGTATGCAGAAAACCATTCTTTAACAGAGAGAGACATTTATGACTTTTTATGACTGTAAATGATAGACCTGTCTCTGTGTTTAGAGTATATCTCGGCTGAAATGATCCCAGTCAGCTTCTCTAAAGATACTTGCCCTTTAAACTCTGTCTAAATAAACACAAAATTTCTTTATTTTGATGCAGCCCGCACTTTTCATGAAACTAATTATAGTCCATAATTACATAAATGTTTTCATACCAGCTTGTTGCTTATTTTGGAGCAGCATCTCAGACAATGTTTGTCATACTTGAATGTTCAGTTCTGATCATGCACTTACTGGGTATGCAGGATGATCTTCAACAAGCAAGTGAAGTGGAGGTCAGACACCCTGAAGATTATTCATGCTCTTTAACAAGAAACTGCTTTAGCAGAACCCCTAATGATGACAATATGGAATATATCACTAATACAGGGTTTGTCCAGAAAAAAACCCAACATTTTTCTTCAGAAGTTGGAGACTGGTGGATTGAGGAAATAGTGACAGTCAGGGGGATGTGTGATTTCTAATATAAAGGCAGGAATAGCCTCAATATAAAGCTCTCCAGCTTTATGCAATGTATGCCAGTAAGATTAAGAGACATCTTGTTGCTTTATCATGAAAGAATTGGATTTTGGCATGCACTAGAGAAATAGGACTCGCTGCATCAAGAAGAAACCTAGTTTTATGAGTCTAAAAAGGGTTTCATATATTCAAAGGGCAGTACTATTAGGAGAGCAGAAAAAGAGAACTGGGAAAAAAATCTCTTACCAACAGGCTGAAACCATGTTCTTGGGCCATCTTGGCAGGTTGGGAAGGAATCTGGGTATAGAATTCTTCATGGCAGTCAGGCATCCCATAATTTTACTTCTTTGCTCAGATATGGTCAACTTAGTCCTTTGTCAGAAAGGCCCCTGAGTGCCTTAAGAGCCCTCTGACACTAAATGGAGGAAGTGCTTGAAAGGATCTCACAAGCAGGCTTGGAGATTAATTCCAGAATGTACCTCTCTTTTTTTGGAGTGGTAGGGTGGTGGTGAGACTAAGAGAGAATATCTTTAGTGCTTCTGTAGAAGCAGATGTTGTAAGCTGCCGAAATGGCGTGTGTGACTGGAGGAGGAGGACCTGTGTTTTACAATACTTCTCTCAGTTTTTCCATTCCAGTCTTTAAGAATGCAGTGCAGAAGGACATGACCTGTTAAACATCCCCCAGCTTCCTGTGGTATTCTGCTGGGGGTTGTTTTAGGAACTGCATCAAAAGGGAAGAGATGTGTTTAGCCCATAACTGCTCTTGAGTCATCATTAAGTATCAATTGCTTCTCTGTACTGAAAGTTCTAATTTTTCCCTAATTTAACTTAATTTGCACATTTTCTCCTTGGTTTAACTGCACTTAAGGTGCATTTTAGTATCTCTCTGTGCCTAATGACTTCAGGAGAATTTATATGGTTCTTGTTACAGCTTCAAAGAAACAAGATAACACAGGTTGATTTAAATGAAAATAATAATGCATTAGAGAGTTGTCTGTGCAGAATGTGCTATGACTTCTGTAATCCCTGTGTTTATTGTTTCATATAGGATATTTCACCTACTTGCACATCATTTATCAGCATGTTCAATATAATCCTCAAAGGCTATAGTATTTGGATTTTTGGTTTTGATCATGACTTGCGTTTCTGCTATTACTTGGAAATCAGTCTGTACATAATTTCTTTAAATTTTTTTCTGTCAGAATCAAATGTATCATTTTAAAGGAACAAGCCCACAGGGCTTCCATATTTTGTCAATGTGCAGCAAGTAATTTAATGAGAAATATTTTTAATATCAAATCTCTGCTGTGGTATTTTAATATTCTCAAATTTTACTGTTTGACACAATAATGTTTCTGACACATTCTGATTACATCTTTGGCATTAGGACAGAAAGGGATGGGTTATATTTTCTGCAGTATTTGTCTGTTATTCCCAACTCAAGAAGGACTTTAACATGCTCTGTAAGATCACCTAGGAACTTACTAATTTACTTGTGATTTTTAGTTTGTAAGAATGCCATGAAGGCATCTGACTTCTGCTGGGAATTTCTGCAGCAAATACTGCAGATACTCCTTCTGAATCTTTTTCTACAGCAGATCCAAAGGGATCCCATCTGTCATAACTTGCATGATAAAGATTTGAGCTTTTCNAAAAAAAAAGAAAAAGCTTGCAAAATAAAATAAAATAAAAAATTAAGACAAAGTGGTTGAAACATGCACTCTTGTCCTTAAAGGCACTCAGATTTAGACTGTGGGTCTTCAGTTTTATTTTTAGAAAGTATCCAGTCCCCTGTGGATGTCTTTGGAAGATAAGACTCAACAGCTTTTAGGTCCTGAACTCCCTTCTTTCTCTTTGAGTTGTTAACCATATGCTAATGGTTATAATGCTAATTCTAGACATGTACCTACTATTTTTCCAGCATCCAGTTTGCAAAATATACTTCAATTCATGCAGAAAAATGCTGTTGAGCCAGCTGGAAAGTTAGGGGTTCCCTGTCTCATGTCTTAGCACCACGGAGACGAAGCGCACTGCTGCTCTGCTCCACTTGCCAAATGGAATGTTGGGGACTAAAACCTTATTTGAGCAGGGGAAGGGAGAAAAGCTGCAAGAGTCATCAGCATGCAGGAATCTAAGCCAAGCTGTGGGAGAGTCTTGTAAACAAAAGGGTGTTTTGATTTCATCACTATCACAGGAGAACTCAGGTAGAAATGAGTGTATTATCTGGAGCACTTCAATGCTTCAAAGTCTCCTACAATGACCTTGCACATACAAAATAAACATAATTAATGTGTTTAATAATTGTGAGACGAAGTCCACCATTTGGCACTTGTAATATTAGTAGAGAAGACTGTCTTTTGTGTATTGACAGTGTTAAGTTACAGAAGATTTCTACTGTTCTTTCCTTTTTCTGCAGTATTTGAGAAACTCAGTGTAGGGCAGATGGTATGAATAAAGTTGGAATGTTATTTTTCTACAAAAAAGGTAGAAATGTGTTCAGTATGTATCACAACAAGCTGTTTCCTTACTAGATCATGTGCCTCCAGCCACATGAGCCTGGTGTTTCCTGAACTAACATTCCAATCAAGGGCCCATTCTAGCCCTTAAGGACAAAGCAGTTAATGTATAATTGTAGTGCTTCCTTGAGTTGCAAAACAATAAACACCAACCTTTTTTTTTAAATTTGCATTTCTCTTTGTTGGTCTGTTGACTCCCTCCTGTATTTTGTTGGCATTTTGCCTCTCTTCCATGTTGCAGGTAGGAGTGTTGCAAAAGTTGCACAAAGATGGGTGCCCTAGCAGTTAACTTCGATGGCTAGCTCTGTCACAACCTTCTTTTCTTCTTAACAAAAGGAAAGCTATTGCCTTGAGTAATGCATGAAAATTGGCAGAAGTTACAGATGGCACTGTCAAATAGTGAAAGAAAAAATAATGTCCCATCTACTGTGATTTGTCTGGCAGAATTGAGGATGCTTCTGTCATTTCCCTGACACGATGCTATACTTATCCGTGGCACATGGACAAGACTTGTCATTTAGATAAGAGCCAAAGTGAACAGAGAAAGCAGAGCCACAGTAGATTTATTAGTTTGGATTGAATTCAGAAGAAAAACTGCTGTTGAGAATTTTGATAGTCACTTTATGTGATTCTGCCCTTGCTGTAAACTATAGCAGCTTGACCCAATAAAGTTGTTCCTGTTTTTTAAACATATTTTTGTCTGAAGTTAAAGTGCACAATCTCTCTGCATACCTTGTAAATGCCTCATCTATGCTGGTGACAAACCTTAGGTATAAGTGTGGTATCAACATCATGTCATTTTTGTTTTTAAAAGCCACCCAAATAAATGGAGCAATCCTAGCAATCTGTATTGTTACATGCACAGAATCAGTTCCCCAGCTTCTAGCCTTTTAATGTTCTACACTGTGTTCTGTACAGCAGCCATATGTCATTTGAAACAGTGTGTTGCCTTTTCACGTGTAATTTGGTTTACAACATGTTTATTCTCAGCAGGATTTTCTCTGGTCTGTGCGTGACTCTGAAAACACTTCAACACTTCATGACTTGCACAGTGCCATAAACTTCAATATTAATAAAAACAGCTAAATAAAAAACCCAAACCAAAATCAAACAGAAAATACCCTGCCCACCTAACTAAGAGTAAAGTAAAACTTTGCCTTATTTGCATTGGAATGGTTCCAGAATGTGTCAGTGGAGGGAAGTATTGAAAGGACTTGTGAAAAAGTAGGTTTAGTTTTGGTGAAGGAAATGGGAACAAGGAAATCCAAGAGATAGGTTGTTAGCACAGGTTAATCCACCCCTTGTTACTTGGATTCTGTGCAGCCCAAACAACCTTAAGGGAACTCGCTCCCTGTGCCTTTTGCTGTGTCCCCTCTGTGCTCCCTGGACATCCAGCCTGGTTGGTCAGATGTCCCCATGGTGAGAGCTCCTTGTGGCACTGCTGCTCTGCTTGCAGCAGGGTGGGAGCTGAGTGTGTCCTGCAGGGCTCTGCCCCCGCAAATCTCTTCCTCAGTATTCGCCTGACAGGAGAGGAAAGGTTATGGCAGTGCCCAGAAAATGGCTTGGGTTGGGTAAACCATGGCAGCAAATCTTTGACATGCAGGGTTTGCTCACGTGTTTGTGACCTTAGAGAGGGCTGTTATGAAATGCCTTCATGTCCTGCACCCAGGATATTGACAGGTGTTTTGATTCAGAGGGTAAGTTCATGAGAGCTGTCTGTGTCATCACAGGCATACTTCAGAAACTTGAATAGATTACAAAGCCTTCTCTGACTAGAAATGATTGAGAAAAAATGGTTTGGAGAGGAAATGGTTGGGTTAGTAGTGGAATTGTTGCACAATGTTTCTTCCTTTCCTGTTTTATAAAGTTCTCTCAGTACTGACCCAATGACAGTGTCAGTCCCAGGAGGTACTGCTTAGACACAATAACCTTGGATGCCATCTTGTGAGATCTATGTATTTAAAAGGAATAAGTCACTTTGAAAGAGTTCTGATGGCTCTCCTGGGTGTAGCCCAGGTGGGAGGGTTGATTTCACGGCCGTGAGAGGGCCCTGGGCTGGTGCAGAGTCAGTGTGGCTGGGTGGTACATCTCTTCCATGTCTGTATCCCTTCATTAGGAGGAGGCAGTCATTGATGGCTTGCAGCAAATTCTTAGGAAGTTTTTAATGTGTGTTAGAGGATGTGGGCTGAGAAGGGCTATGGTGTTCTTAACCCCTGTAAAGAAGCAGTTGAAACCTTCTGTGCTTCCCCATTATGTATGAACATAGCTGTAATTTTTCTTCTCTCCAAAGAACTTGCAGACTGTCGTAATGTCTTCCTTACTTTTTAATTTGTTTTTAAGTTTGTAAAATACTAACTTCCTAGAGCTAAAAACTAGTATACAATGGTAGGTTTGGTCATAACAAAGATGGGACCTTGGAGAAATTGTGTAATGGGGGTGGAATTCAGTCACTGTAGCTCAATATTGCAAACAACAAAGGGAGTAAGTATGTGATGGGAAATAGCTTGAGAGTACACCGTTAGTAGGAACAAATGTAAAATGATGAGGATGCAAATCTAAAAACTCTGAGAAAACAGAAAGGAGGCATTAATCAAGCAACTCAGTTGCTAGATGTGACATTACTCTTTTTTTTCTACTGCACTCCAAAGGACAATGAATGGAGTAAACAGCCAATGTGGGGCTATATCTTTCTTTAGAGTGCTCTCTCTGGAGTCAGTGAGAAGTAAAATGTATTTTAAAGACAGAATTTGAGGTAGAATTCTCAAACATTTACTTTGATTCATTAAAACATATCACTGCAACTAGAGTAAGTGACTCAAATCAATGACCAGACTTTTGGAATAACCTCAGGTTATCTACAATTTTCCCACATAAAATCCAGTATATCCATATGAAAATTGAGATTATAATTGAACCAGATGGGGAGGGACACAGCACCAAATGGAAGCATGTGAGGGTTATGTTTCAGCCACAGGCTTGGTAGTAATAATGACATAATTGCAATTCTCTATTACTCTTCAGAGCTGAAGAATTAGCTTAACAAAGGGGTGGCATCAGCTCTCACTGAGGCAGTCTAAGTTGTGAGTCCCATCTCATCGGTGAATTTGCCAGCTCCCCTTTATGTGTTCAGGCATCCAACAGACTGATCCTAAAAGTAGACAGCGTGTGACCTAAACTGTTGTGGTGTTGCCTAATAAAAAGCCACTGCCTGTAAGGCTCTACTGCAAGCAAGAAGCACTTTCCCCACTGGAAAACATCAATACTTTTATCTTCCTTCTTTTCCTTGGAAGGTGATAATTTTGATTACCAGGAGGCCATAGCACTTCAAGAAAATGAAAAAACCTAAAGAAACCAGGAACAATTTCACTGTGTCAGACCAAAAGTCTGTTTAGCCATCTTTAGTCTTCAGCTGTGGCAGTAATGAACAAAGTAAAAGCAGGGTAAGTGTAGAGTGATCCACTTCTACAGGCTGTGGAAATCTGCAGTCAAAGCACTGCCAAAGTTGAGGAGTGCATGAATTTTGTTAGTGTCCATCAATGGACCTATTGTCCATAAATTGTTTAGTCCCTTTTGGAACTTGCTTGTTTTCCTGCTCACCCCAGAGTTCTGGGGCAAAATAATCCATGAAGTATGTAAAAATATTTATTCTTCTATGCTTTTAAAAGTAGCACTAAATAGCATGACTTGGGTAATTGTGGTGCTCTGAGAAGCAGTCAATAATCACTTCCTATTCATCTTCTCCACATTGATAGAGATGCATGAAATGAGCATACTCCATCTTTATTGTCAGGTTTCCACTCTGAAGAGTCCTCTTCTATTCAGTCTCTATTTTTAGAAAATCATTCTGTTTCTGATCATCCTCTGTTGCCCCTTTCTGCTATGTGTGTTATGAGGTTACTAAAATTGCACTCATAATTCAAAATATGGGCACCCTAAGGATTTATATAAAAGCATAATGATGTTTCATGTTCTGGTCTCTGTTGTTTCCCTAACAATTTCTTATTTACATTTAGACTATTGGGCATTGAAATGATATTTTTATCGAAGTAACTGTTATTTTTCATCAACATCAGAGATACTGGATTATTTTTTGAGTAGGAAAAGATAATTTCAAGCACATAATTTTGTACTTATGTTTTCCCTATGAACAGTTTCTCATTTATTGATGATGAACTTTATGTGCCTTTTAATTACTCATTCAGAATTGTTAGGTCTTTCTGGAATTCATCTGGGTGTTTTGTGGTCTTTATTACCTTGACTAATTTATCATCAACAAGACATTTTTTTATTCTTATAATTAGCCTTTAGCAGATTATCAGTCTGCCAGGGGATGTTCCTTCTTATCCAATGATAACTTGTTTTACTTAAAGGTCATTGAGAGGCTTTTCTAAATTATTTTCTTTCAGAAGATCTAGGATCCTCCATGGCTGGCCTAGGCCAGCTTGTTTTCAGTATCAATAAATTTGAAATTTTACTTTCATTGAAAGAGGAGAAAAGTTAATATGCTTTCCATTCTCTCCTATTTTTGAAAGTACCCAGCAAATTTATTGTTTATTTTGCCTTCAACCTCTCTACCCAAGTTAAAAACTTTTTTCAAGGTATTGGATCAACCTTGCTAACATTCATTTATCTCATATGGAAGCCAATTTCCATAGGAAATAGAGCTTTATAGAGTAGCAAGTAGTCAACAGGCAACTTCATTAACAAATTTTTTCAAACTCTTGGCTGAATATTATCAGGTGTTCTTCAGGTGATTTGGCTTTATCAATTTAATTGATTTCAATAATTAAGCCTTCTACAGGTGCTGCAGATTTTAATGGCTTCTTAGATGTGACCTGGTGATTCTTAGAAATGCTCTGGTGTGAGAAGGTGCCCACAGCTCTTCCTGCACTGTGAACATCAGCCCAGAGATATTGAGCTTTATCCTATGGTTGCAGCTTCACTGAATATTTTGTCTGCCCTTCAAGCACTGTCTAGAATGGGTCCTGACTTTTATGTCTTTAGCAACTTGTTTTTCCTTTAAAGTCTCTGCCTGGCCTCAATAGTTTTACATTAAATATTAGGGTGTTTTGCTTTTTTTGGTTTTTTTTTTTACCCCTGGCTATTATTTTATTTTTTTGTCCAATTTTTTATGTTTTCTATTTCCTTAAGGATTTCAACTCTCTGCTCAGTGAAGAATGACTCCTTTAAAATAACAAGGTGGGTTTAGATTGGATATTAGGAAGAAATTCTTTACTGTGAGGGTGGTGAGGCACTCAGCAGGTTGCTGAGAATCCTGGATGCCCTGTCCCTGGTAGCATTCAAGTAAGGCCAGGTCTAGCAATCTGGTCTAGTGGAAGATGGGTTAGAACTGGATGATCTTTAAAGTCCCTTCCTACCCAATACCTTCTGTTATTCTAGGCTGCCCCTCTGCCTGATGTGGACTGAGAGTTTACATCAGCTGAGAGTGTGGAAGAAGTTCCAGTTGAAAAGGAGGAGTTGGCAGAGCTCTTTTATTTCCATGCCTCATTAAATCACCTTTCAGGGAAGAAATACTCTTTGTCTCTTTCAGCAAGAGCCATTTTTCATCCAGCCTATGATGAAGATTCACAATTCAGTCAGTTGCCAAAATACAATTAGGGTGAAAAAAATAAATTACATACCACTTCAATAAACTGTTCATTCCTAACAGGTTCAGTGTCGTTAGATTACTCACAAGAGAACCCCCTGAAGACAAAAATTAGGCAAATTACCTAGGCCAGTGCTGAGTGACTGAGAACTGGGAACTTTTAATTAAGTTGATATAAAACATTTATAGGTAAAGTGTTCTTTACTTAATATTGGCTGCATAAATAATTCAGCTGAGAAAGAAGATGGAGATTCTTAGACTAGTGGATTTGACAAGCTTGACTGTGCTCATGAAAGCGTAGACAGAGCTTAAAAATTATAGGCTCAGAACAGGGATCCTAATGTCACCATTATCACAAGTAACTGAAATGCTGGGAGAAGAGCAACCTTAGCTTTTATTTGCTAGGGTGATTTGGCTAGCAGCAGCAGCAGCAGCAACAGAACCAGCAGGTGCCCTGTGCCCATGAGCCAAGATTGTTATACAGCAACAGTATTTGATTACCAGACTGATGGCTTGGGAAGTGCCTCTGTGTGTGTGTGTGCACATTCCAGATGCTGACTGCAAATACCTGATTGCCAGACAAGTCATGTTGGGTTGTGTGGGTTCATCCTGGTTCGGTGAAGCACTTGTGCAAATGGCTGTTGGCAGTGGAAGTCCATTTGAGAGTCCTCCTGGTGGAACCAGAAAATACACTTTGTTGCCTTGTCTTGTTTCATCACAGGGGCCAGACATAAACTACCTGAAATCACAGCAAACTCATGTTTATCAACAGTTCTTAAAAACTTTCTTTCCCCCCCCATTTCTCATATTTGTTAACGTTTTCTCCTGTTAACTGTGCTGCTGAAATGGGGTTTGTGAGAAAGGTTAATCCACATCAGGAGTCTGGGGGCAAAGAGATGCTGTCTTCTGCAAAACAGTCCCAAGCATGATGTTAAAAATGTACCCATGGAGTTTGTGTCCTAAAAAAAATGCTAGAAGGATTTCTGCCTTTTGCTATTTGGGGACATGCAGGTTTTGGCTTCATGCACATATGGTTATTTACATTTGACTTTAGTGAGTGTGTGGATGGGCTTCCCTTGCTAAGCACTGCTTCAAAAGGGAGCACCCAGACATTGGTATTCCTGTACAGAGCTAAAGGTGGGTGAGAGGGAAGTGGGAAATGCATCCTGCAATTCACAGCTCCCATTCTTTGCTCCTGCCTATGATGTATTGACAAAAGTGGAGCTAAGCAGTGCACATTAATTTCTGACAGTTGTTCTAAAAAAGCAGAACATTTTTATTTACTTGTGTTGGGTTTAATATGAGCATCGAGGGGACTATTTGGGTTTCCCCAATATGAGGAGAGGAAAATGCAATTTTTACCATTTTCCCACTGATGCTTGGCTGCAGTTTGGCTCCCTTTGTTGTATTGGAATAGCTGTGGCTATTAGTGTTTTATTTGTTCCCTCTCCCCATCAGAGCTCTACAGCCCATCTGGAACAGGCAGGAACAAAGAGCAGGGAGACAGACTTTTAGCCCCAGGTCTGTCAGGGAGGACTCAGACAGTGAAGCAGAAGCTGTTAAAGTAACACCAACATGCTCAACCTGTATTTGTGTCCTCACCTCACCTCTCTGTGTGCAGTTTCTGGTCTGCAGCCACCTGTTGGTTGCAGCACCCCTCTTTCCTGGGGTCTCCATTGCACATCTGTGACCAGGGCAGGGTTAGAACATGGGCTGCCCTGGGCTGATGTCCTCTCCCAACATCTGTGGGGACATCTCTGTACAGGAGGCCTGACCTCCTGCCTGTGGGTGACTCACTGCATCTTCCTCTCAACTGCTTCAAAATGTTAGAGAAAACTTTGTTGTTCAGCTTTCAGAGCACTTACCCTGAGGTGATGGCAGCACAGAAATCATGTAAACTTTCTGTGTGAGTGAAAAATGCAGTTTGCTGTGCTTATTGCTATCATACACAAAGAATAGGCTGGAAATTGTTTCACTGCAAAGTGAAATAAGAGGGGAAACATGAGAAACACTCATTACAGCCTAAAGTGTTAGGAAATGAAGTGTTGAAAAACACAAACTGAGAAGATATTTAAGTGTATTTAAATCTCTAAGTCTCTTTATGAAGTTTTCACTTTTCTTTTCTTAGTAAAAGGAGTTAAAATAATCTGTGTAAATCCATAAACTTTATCAGGGCTGTCAATTAAAAGGATTTGAACATGCTCATCACTTCACAGGATTGGAGCATGTGTTCTCCTGCTACTTGGCTGTATCTCTCATTCTCCAGATTTTGTAGTGCCTGTTACCTTTTCTTCCTTAGAATAATTAAAAAAGCTAAACTTTACCACAGTGGTCATGAAGAGGAAGTTACAGCATAATTGTTATATAATATATAAAATGTATTATAGTCTACCAATCCTCTGTAAAAATAATATTTTTGTGGCCAAGGGGAAGCAAACATTATTAAAGATGTAATCACATAACATGAATAATATAATAAAATACTATAATATTTATAATCATGATAATATATATAAAATATATAAATATTTCATATATATATAATAAAAACGTAGTCTAAACACACAGACTCAAGTATTCACTCAAACAGTTTTGTTGCCAAATTACAAACAAATTCTAGGGTGTTTGGGCTGCAAAAGCTGAGACAAAAAAAAAAAAAAAAGGGCCAAAAAGTATTGGTATATTTTGAATTATTTATCCTTAAGTAAGATGAAACATTTCTAAATGGACATTTTGACCTCGGAATTGAATGCTCCCATTAAACTTTTCTCACTAAAAATGTCAGTCACATATTTCCCATGGGTTTCTGAGTAGGCACTGCTGTGTGCTTATCCAGATAGATAATATGGAATGCAGCAGAAATGCTTTATATTGACTTCTACTGGGTACAGTGTATTGGTATCCACTCCTCAGCTAGAGAAACACATGACAGAGAGGCTTCCTACAGCCTAAAGCCTCAGAGGTTTTCAGAGTTTTTGAGTGTATGTATGTGAAGTTACATTGCAAGTGAAGGGGGAAAGAATATATAAAATCAATTTAATTATCTATTCATTTTTTAAATAGAAATATAAGTGTATTTCTATTAATAATGTGATTTCCCTTTATCAACCTATTTCCACAGCACACATTTGCTCCCAGACTGGATAGGAAGGGACAATGTGGCACTGCAGGGGGTTCCCTCTGGTTTCTGTGCAGCACAGTGTGCTGTCTGCAGACAGTTCAGCTTTTAAACAAAAATTAAATATGGTGGTTGAGAAATTGTGCTTTGAATGGGAAATGCACTGAAATAGCATTAAAAGCTTTATTATACCAAAAAGGGAACTCCTTTTGTGCCCTGCCTGCTGTTGGATTCTTTAGTACCCTGGGTGCTGCAGGCTGAGTCTGTGTGGGCAGAGTTTATTTGATGTGCAGAAACCTCTGCATTTTTTGTTGGGAATCCTACTGAGCCCACACTGCTCCTATGCAGCAGGTGTCCTGGCAGGGCAGGTGTGCCTGTGTCTTGTTTTGATACACATGACTGTCTGCAGTTATTTTTTTAATTTCTTTTTGTTGGTTTTGTTCGTGTGTTTTTCATTTGGGTGATTACATTTTCAAGAGTGGCCTCATTCTTGAAGCCTTGTCTTTTATTTTTCCTGTAGCTGGCTGTGAGAAGAATACTTGAGTTGCAAATGGAGCAAATGTGCTATGAAATTCATCAAGAGGCAATAAACATAAAATTGATAATATAATTAAATGTGCTTCTGCATTAGACATTATTTTCTGGCTGTAAGTGCAGTTCAGCTCTGAACCCTCATGCAATGACCTCATTAGTGGTGCTGGTAGAGACTGCAGTAGGATTAGCAACGAGTCCTCAAAAAGGGAAAATAAAAACAAATTCCACTTCCAAGTAATTGAAACCTTTTAAAGCTGAGAGTTCTAGAAAATTGCTTCTCAGTTTTATCCTTTCAAAAGCTTGAAATTGTATTTTTTTGCTCCTCTGGTGATTTTGTGGTTTTCCATTTGGAAACTTTTGAATCTTTTCTTCCTTAGGTTTTTGATGGAAGTTGAAGTTGCAAGATATTTTTTATGTTTTTGTAAAAGCTGGGCTATGCTTTATCTGTGGCTAATCATGAATTACTGGGAAATAAGATATCATAGAGCTTTTTTTGTGCATGGGTTATTGCTTAACTGCTCTTTTCTTCACCATTCTGATAAGGCAGTTCATGGGAATTATTCTGCAGATATGTCATTAAAAATGTTTGTAATAAAGAATTAACTGTTTATTCCTAAAACTGTTGGTTTAGGAATAAATAAATAAATATTTATTTATTTATTAGGAATAAATAAATATTAGCAAGTAACTTGCCAAATTTGCATAAAATAATTGTAATTCTTTTAAAAAGTTTCCAAACCAAAGTATTTCTTAGAACAGTGCAGATGGGCTATAAAGTAAAAATTGGATGATATGAACATATTTCTAAATTCATATATTAAGAGATGTGACTAAACTCTTATTTTTATAGGGTAGTAAGTAACTCCACACAGGTTTCCATGAGGCAGGAGGCTGTCTGACATGTATAGGAAGTGAATGCAGAGCTAAACCAGAGATTTTGTGTTTGTTCTCTCTTGTTTCCATGGAAACAGTCAGTCTAATTTTAGGGAATGCTCTTCATTCCTACCATTCAGTTAAGCTTGACATAAATTTATGTAGTACCACTGGAATCTCTTGCACTGTCATCAAGAGAACTCAAAATGGAGTTGGAGACAGTGTACACATCAGATAAGGCAGATGCAAGTGAAAGTTTCCAAAAAGAAGAAAAAAACCCCAAACCCCAAAACCAAACAAATGAAAAACAACCAAAACTGAAAACAAACAAAACCAACAACCCCATAAATCTGCCCTGTGAGCTTTGTGAAGTACCTCTGCGTTTGATTAAATGTATTGTCACTGGATTTGTCTGAAATAACATTAAAGGATGAAAGAGGATTTTATTTAACTCAGATGTGTAGCAGACCTCTTCCTTCTGGATATTTAAATTTTAAAATAATGAAAGTATGCATTGTCACATGCACATGTAGAAATGAAGTAGAAGAGCAAGTCAGAAGAGAGGTGGAGAGACAGTGCTGTTCAGTTTTTAACGACTGGATAACTTCATCTGTGTTTATAATAAAGATGAAGCTACCTGACAATAAAACTGATGAAAAGTCCCCTATAAAGGCCACAGTGCCTGTATGAAATCAGTAGTGCCTGTGTGTTGCATACAACACCCTGAGGAGTAAAAATGAGGTGAAATCTCATAGCTCAGCTGTCAGTAGAGTATCAGCAGTGGAACAGAACCATCTAACCCGTGGTCAATCCCAGGAGCAAGACCTTTGCTTCTGCTCCCACTGAAATGGGGACTGTCAGAGCATCACAAGCTCTCAGGAAAATTGTGCTTTCAAAGATCAGGGAGACATGAGAGAGGTTTAAGAATTCCAGCTTTAAGAATGGCTGTGTCTCACAATTTAAGACAAATAATAGTTCTAGAAATATTCCTGTGCTTTAGCACAACCAATGATATTCAGGACACTGCATGAGGAAGTGCAGAGAATGTGTCTATAACCTAAAGTTCTTAGTACTGAGATGTATTGAGAGCAAAATAATCTGTATTGCTGAATGAAAAAGGAACAGATGTCATCTGCACAAAATTTTATTCAAGGAGATTTAGTGCCCTAAAGAGTAACTTTATTTAGTGCCCACAAAGAGCCAGTTCTTGACTCTGGTAATTGCAGGGAGCTTAAAGAACTTAATGTGTGCATAGTGCTTTTTGGTTTTGGCTTGTGGCTGAGCCCATAACAGCCCTTGGAACCCTGGGTACACTTACTTAGAGTGACTTACGCAGTAAATAAATGCTCATCTGTAGCACTGCATGCCTGTGTGCAATCATGTGAGCAGTGCTCCTTCAGTTACTTCTCTGACAACAATAAACTATTGTAGAACATAAAATCACAGACAGTGGATTGTTAATTGTCATGTCCTTAACCTAATAACAGCATTGTGGAAGTAGCAATGTTTGTCTTCTCCCTTGTTCTCTTATTTTTAATTATATTGTAGCCTAAGAGGAATTTTAATGAATTGAATGTTTTTGTTTGGGTTATTGTTTGGCTTTGGTCTTGAAATGTTATACTGCATATATAAATATGAATGAGAAACCTATAATATAGAAAGTAGCATCATAGAACAGGCAAATGGAAAAGGGTCTTCACAGGAAAAGTAATGCTGCTTTATTTAAATTTTATAAGGAATCTGGGATAACTTTCACAATATGCTTCAGAGAGTTAATATAGGTCCCAAAGTGCATGTAACAAATTACTTTTTTCCTTGAATTGATATGAACAAAGTAGCTCAGTAAACTGAGTAGCTCTAAAATATTTTAGCTACAGATAATTTTGCTGTTAATATTAAAGATATTAAACTTCCCATTTGTAGAAGTAACTTAAAGAAGAATAACTCCCATTTAACAGGAGTCTGGAGTGTTTTAAATATTTCACCTTGTTTTTCTGAAATGTGGCAAAATATTTTGAGAGCAATATGACTCAAAATAATTGGGCATCTCATAGCCAGTTTAGAGATTAATCTGGTTGGCATAGACATGAAGTAGCATGTATGCCATGACCATTGTACTCTCTTCACTACTACATGAAGGCAATCTTTTTGACTCTTCTAGAACTCCCAGATAACTGGGTTTTAAATTTAATTTTAGCATTCGTCCTGTTTCCAGTTGTATATGTCTGGTGGCAATGAATCTCTTCCTCCTTTGTGCTCACGCTCCAGCAAGCACAGTTTTTCTGTTCCTGTCAGGAGACCTGTTGCAGGGCTTTAATTTGTGATTTATGAAATACATCTTGTTAGGAGCAGGAAAAGCTACCCCCAGAAGAGTACAGTTGGTGACATGCAAGCAAGACAAAGGAATTGGCAGCAGAACAAGACACTGCTGGGAAAGCATCTGTGCTGTGCTTTCAGAAGTAGTGTAGGGGGGAAGCAAGAACAGTGTGAGAGGTAAAAGCTGTAGCTCCTGGCTTATACCTCATACAAGGTCAAAAAAAAAAAAAATGAAACACACTATTAATAGTTCCAATTCATTTACTCAGTTTTATTTTTTTTTCCTATTTTGGCAGGGTTAGGAGGAACTGATTCTTTCTGAGGACTGCCAGAGATGTATTCAGGCTCAGGTGCTCATTGAAGTCTTTAGACCACCTGCTAAAAAGCCTTGCTTGTGTCCTGACCCACCCTGTGTTGCCTTCTGTTGCTCTTCTGACCAGCCATACCCCTCTCTGGAGTGTATATATAGCTCTCAGCAGGACATAGCTGGATGTCTGATCTATTCTGGTGCCTTCATTCCTTTTGATGCTCCCTGACAACATTAATGGAAGCTGCTTCCCCTAAATTGGTGTGTTAGCTGAAAGGGGCAGGGCTGTTTGCTTTTTGTCTGAGACTGCTATGCTGTGGGTTACACTGGAAGAGGCTGACAGGGCTTTGCAGGCTCTTGGCTTTTCAAAGGGGACTGTGTCAGATGGAGCTCAGTAGAGATGCTTGGTCTCTGGGATGGCACAGTACACTCACAGAAATGCTTCCTTAGTATCCCAAATACTCGTGAAAAGTCCAACGTGGAGTGGCCCCATTTGTGCTGCCAGTTTTGCAAGGGAAAGGCAGGAGTGGAAACCATTGTGGAAAGCAGAAAATAGCCCTATGGCTTTTGGCTGTCATACAGAAGCATCCCATGGACAGACCATTTCACAGCCTCCACCCACCTTCCTCAGTCTTTGGCTTCCTTTGATACTTTGGCTTCTGCAAAACATGCCAAAAATCCCCAACCCAACCACTGTCCTAGTCCCACAAATTTAGGTGAAACTAGCTGTAAATACTATCCTTCAGAGAAAAAAAAAAAAAAGGTGAATGCTGGTGATAATTTAATTTTGAAGGGATTTTTTGGCTTTATTCAACATGAAATCGGCGTATGGTCAGAGCTGAATCTAGAGGCTTTCCCTCTTAAAAAAAAAAAGGAGAAAATAGTAATTTAATTAAAAACCCCCAAATTTCTTCTCTTATCTAAGTTGACAATGGCAAAAGCAAGATTTGCTGCATGTTCTTATACCAAGTAATAACAAATTTAGAGCAAAATTAAAGGCCCAAGAATAAAAAATAAAGGCAATTTTTCATATTTGTTTAACAAGTGCATGGTTAAATTCAAAGTTACCTGTTATTTATGTATAAAATGCTAGACTGTTTCACTCTATTTCTTCTCTGTAAGTTGTGCTGCTGCTTTTGACATATTTTGAATGTTTCCAGAGGAATAATGCAATCAATTTTACAAAAAAAGAAACGTTGTGCATCAAGGTCAAAAAGCATGAAATGGAATAGTATTAGACTAGACAAGAATGCCTGGCATCAAATGCTGTCATCCTTCTCTTAACAGCACAGCTCATGGTCACTCTTGCCCAGCTTACAGACCTAAGAGCATTTCTGTGTTAAGCTGGAGAAGTTTCTGAGCAAATGCTGTTAAGGATCAGAAAAGCTGTCTGCAGAACAAGGATTTTACCATGTTTGCACCAACATCCTGGTCAATTTTTAGCTGACATCAAGGAAAAAGCCAGTAGCTCCTCTAGAACTCTCAGTGTCACTAAGTACTCACCCTGATGTTCAGGGAGCTCGTGGGCTGGTGCTGAGTTGGGGAAAACCCTCAGCTCCTCCACGTGGCTCCCAGTCCTGGTGCCAGACAGGATGTAAATACCTCCAGCTATGGCATTTTGTGCTGAAGGACTGCAGCTCAGCAGACATCAGTCTGGTTCTGCTGGAGGGGTTAAGAAGCTGTATGTTTCTGGTCGATACTTTCAGGTGATTTTCTTGTACCTGTGCATGGGCTGGTATTTGGGATCATGAAGTGCTGCTGTCTGTGCTGACCCTGCCCTGTATGTACTAATGAATAATACAGTGCAAGATGTCATCATGATTTGAAAGGCTCTTCTTTAAATAACAAGTGCTGTTGGGTGCTGTCTTCCAAACTATCAAACATCTACAAAACCAAGAAGATTTTAATATGAGTATTTCTCATCCTTGCAAGTAAACAAACACATACTTTTAAATTACACTTCAGTAGTGTAGTGATTGTGTAACAAATTAGTAGAGTGGAATGTGATGAACAAAGACAGTCATAGTAACTGTGGTGTCCCTTACAGCTAATTTCCCAGCAAGACTTGTTTTCAGCTGCAAGGTTGGCATTCAGCTCTCATCACACTTGTCCTGTTGCTACAGGGATGTTTTGCATACATTGTATGGAGAGCTGACATCTAGGGGAGCCAGCTTCTACTTTGCCTTTCAGCAATCTTCTTAGTCTGTGGGGAAAACAGATGTGGTTTTAATCCTTTTTCTCTGTTCCTTGCAAAGTGACAGTGCATATTACGTAGGTGAAAGGGAGAACAAAGTCTTTATGTATTTATTTAGCTTTCTTGCATGTGATTGTTTTTTTAAATAACTCCAAAAAGACTACTGATTTTGGCAGTCTTTATCATTTAAAGTATTTTTAAAGCAGACTCTCCAGTTCCCTGGATTAAATCAAATAGATTTGTTTGACAATGTACGTGGCATGGAAATGATTCAGTGATCCTCTTGTGTATTGGAGTGAGTATGTACACGATCTGTATTTACTAAAGAGGCAGGAATTATACACACATTTAGCTAATCCTTGTCTCTGAGATGAACCTCTAATGATTAGTTGGTGGTTTGGGATTTTGTTTACTTCACCTGAAAAGCTTAATTACCCATGTCTCACTTACATGGTACAGGTAATTTCTGCCCTCTGATCTTTTCCATGGCAAGGAGGGTTGGTTTCCAAGTTGTTGGCCAACTTCATGCAAGAATGTGAAGTTCTAATCCTTCCTTTTGAGAATGGAGAAATTATTTCAGATACACTTTTAGTTCTGGAAAGACTAGCTTATGTAAGAAAATCCTCCTCACTGGACAGGTCTTAGTGGACAGAGTTGGACAGACAGTGGCAAAGCTCTGTCCCTGGCTGAGCAGCCAGCCAGGCATCTTAAGAAAAGGTTCTACTACAGTCCTCAGAAATGCACTTCACTTCAAAAACAACATGCCAAAGGGAGCCAGAAAGAAGCCCAAATATTTTTAGGGTTTATTTTTCCATGAAATATTGGAAAACACTAAGTGGGTGAATCTGGTTATTAAATAAGCTACTTGGGAAAAGAGTCAATGAAGTATTTGTGGAAGGAAATAGAAATAGGTTTGGGTTTTTTCCTGTTGCAGTATCCATGTACAGAGCCTGTTCCTCCATATCAGCACAGCTAATCTGCTGTGTTGAACTTTGCATGGGGAGGCCCTTCAGGCTCTGCTGAGAAATTAGTAGGAAAACTTTTGGAAATATTCTCTGATTCCTGGGTGCTTGTTCCATTAACAGGAGGAAAAAAAGAGAAAAGTTCCTCAGATTAATGGTCTAGTGTACTGCTAATGACTCTAAATTTAGAGGCTGTGCTTTCTGAATTTTTGTGGAATGTCAATTTTTGCAGTTTTTTACTAAAGAAAGAGTATTGTTTCTGTTCAATTAAATTTTTAGGTTATAGGTACTGCGCTGTGTTATGAAGGTCTCCCATGGAAAGACTATTACATGTCATCTCAGGACTTGCCTATGGTAAAGGTGAAAAGCAAAATTCTGAGTTGCCTGGAAGCCCTACTAGTTTAGGGTTAATGTGGACTTTTGGTGGTTTTGTGCTTGTGGGTTCTATGGGGTTTTTTTTTGTGGAGGCTGAAGTTTGTTTTGGGGTTTTGTTTTCATTATCCCCCTCGCAGTCATATGGCCAAGAACAAAACTCAGGTTCAGTGGTGCCGTCATGGAAAATAGATTAGGGTTTCAGAATGAAGCATGCCATGAAGCAAAAGGGGAAAAAATTCTTTTTGCCAGATTTCCATTCTGAAATAAATATTTGTTTGAAAACCAGTTCTTGTCAGGGAAGTGTCTGTGATACTTTCCCACAGAAATCCATGATATCTATAGAAAAGTGCTACGTGGGTGCAGAGATAGTCTACAAAAATAACAAATAAAGTAAGATTTCATAGAATATGGCAAGATTGGGATCAGCAGAGAGGTTTTTTGGTTCTGGTTTCAGGATGTGTGCATGTATGCTCTTGAGAGACAAATGTTAATGGGTTTTAAAGTATGCATTTTTATTTCTCTTTGGTTATAATGGAGAAGCAGAATAACACTAGCCTAGGATCCTATATACTTCATTAAAGTAGTACTGAGCTGCTTTTTGCAAATCATGACCTTTATTAATTTCTATTTGTACAGCCACAAACAACTGAAATACACAAAAAGTAGTATTTCTGCTCATGTATTCCTTTTGAGTCAACACAACACAGAGGCACAGTTACATAGCTAAAAAACCCCAAAACAAAACAAAAACTCCATTTACTTGCTACAACAGTAGTACAATTTTTTCTGGTGCAAGATGAAAAAAAAAAATCACCGTTTCCTATTGCCAGCATGTTAAGACATGAAAATACCCAAACTGCAGATTTTATATTTGTATTAGATAAGAATACCTCACATTCTCTGCAACAGGCATGAGGTAGGAAAACTTTCATCATTTTAGAATACTATGGTGTAAATAAATCTTCTCCAAAGGGTCAAGTCCACAAAAAGAAGAAGAAAGAGAGCTGCATGCCTGTTTCTTTGATGAAACTGGGGAAAATGATGTAGCACTGACTCTACAAATTTATAGAGGAGCAAAAGCAGAAAGACACTTTAATATAATTTCTGAAAGCTTGAGAAAAGCCAAATGGGATTTTCAACTACTATTTGTTGAGTCAGAGGTCCTAAGCCATCCCAATTGACCTAGAGAGAGAAATGTGGGATTGTCACTGGTTGGTAATAAATAAAGAATAAATGGGAGAAGAATCTTTACTGCCTGTGTGTGTGGGTGAAGTGAATCCTGCTGTTCATCTTCTCAACAGGCCACAGGATACCATTAGCATCCCTCTCATCAGCCTGTGGATTTTGTAGGTGAAGAACTGTTTTTTTCCTTTTCTCTCAAAAGCATGGTTGAGCAAAAACTAAAAACACACACAAAAATCTTATTTTGTCTTGGTAATGCAAAAAAAGAAGAAAAGGAGTGGAGCAAGCCAGTACTGAAGTTGAAGTCTGTCGGGAATAAATCGACAATTCTCCACTGGGTCTCAATCAGATGAAGTTTATTGAAAACCACAATGGAGTAAAATAAATCCGGGATCCCAAAAGAAAATAGGAAAGAAAAGATTTGGCTCGAAAAAGTAAGGGGTAAGCCCGGTTGGCAATTGAGCACCTGTGCCTTGCCAATGGCAGGCAACAGGAGCGCCGAGCCAGGGAAGAGATCAAACTCAGCAAGCTGAAGTCTGAATCTCTGTGATGGAAGAGGGAGACCGCTTCCTGACTCGCAGTGTCTGAAGTGACTAATCCACTCAGGCACACAGGAACCCACTGCACACTCAAGGGTGAGTTGTGGCAAGTGAGCCCCCGCCTCCGGGGGCGACTCAAATTTATAGAGAATTTAGGGGGGTTGGGTCTGTGGATGTATCCTCCCCTCAGGCCGACAGCAATTGGGCATACTAATTAATTAGAGGGTCCTTCTCGCCAATGAGCTGATGTTGCTGAGGGGAGGTTCTTACCTAATCTGCATTGGCGGGAAGGAGCCTCATTAGTATGCCGGCCTGGATACATCCAAGTCACAGACCCAACCGCCAGTTTCCAAATATAGTAACTGCGTGCAGGGTTGTCTTTAATATTGAGTCAGGGGGATGGGTGCTCCCTGTTCTATTTAAGATTAAACACAGGAATGAACCTTATTTTTGCTCATAAAAAAAAAATTAAACCTTTAGAACATCAACTTTAACATCCTATAACTTTAACAAACATAGAACAGTAATAGAATAACCGCTTAAACTCCTTAGAACTTTAACAAACATCAAGCCCCCCCCTTTTAACTATGATTTAAAACTTCCCCAACATAGTGAAACAGCTTAAAAACATTTAAATCCTTTAACAAGTCCCTTCAGAAGAGAGTCTTTAAGTTGGTTAAGTGTCCAGCACCAGGTAAGTACATAAATGTCCTTGAGGTAGGGAGATAAAGGTGTCCAAGTGTCTTTTAAAGTGAGGAGGTAAATTCTTGATTTTAGGTGCAGAAATTTATGTTGTTTCTGAAGTTGAAGTCAGCATTCTAAATTGAGTTATTCTTCCTTTGCTTCACTCCCCCAGTGTTCTGGCACCACAGCTGACAATAAGCAATTTCTAGTTAGATTATCAAAACTCTTAATATCTGCAACAGCACTGTTGGTGCTGGAGTGCATCTGTGCAGTGATAATTAAGCAAAAAAAAAAAAAACCCCACATTTTAGCCCTGTGGAGCCCCAAGCTGCAGCCAGCTCCAGTGCGGATCTGTTCAGGTTTTGCTCCAGGAGATCACCAGCATGGGGGCCCTGCTGTTCTGAAATGGGAGGTACAAAGAGAAAATGTTCTCAAGGCCTCCCTGAGCTGTCCCAAAGCCAGATACTTTGGATTTCCTCACCAATGAGTGGCAGTGGATAGCCTGGGGCTCTGGGGTGCTTGTTCTGCAATTGGCTGGCAGTGCTTGTTCTGCAATTTAGGCTGCAACATCCCTGTATGGAGTTAGCTGAGTTAGAAAAAGCTTTTTCTGTGTCTGTTGAACCTCTGTTGCTCTGTTTGTTGTTCAAAATAATTGCACAGTGTGTTGTACTTCAAACATGGACCTGAAGTCAGACCTGTGAAATGCATTTGTTCCTTGGGAGAATCAGTAGATCTTGTCTCAAAATATTTGTTTTCTTTACATACAAGTGATACAATGAATAAAGAAAAGGCATGTGTGTTAATTTGAAAGCTACCTGTAATAGCTGAAGAAAAGAGGCCCAAAGGGTTTCTCCATGTAGTAAACTTTGATGAAAGTCAACAGCAGATTCATCTAGAAAAGAAATGAATAGGAAAATTAGGGTTCGACCAAAACAATATTATTAACAATGTTATGATTGGTAATCTTATAAATCTTAGCAAGCTTTTATTAATGCAGTATTCAAGTAAATGTCCAACTAGTAGTTTTGAATTTCTGTTGTGCATTCCCATGCTTGGGAATAATTTTCCACATGTGGGGTTGTTACCTGCAGTCATTTGCCTTAAAATGAACTGATTAGGTCACTGGAATTCACACAGGAGAGACACAGTCTCAAAAGAGCACTGGTGTGTTTTGTTTTCTCCCTTATTTATACTGGTGAAGCAGAGGAACTCTGTGTTCTGCCACAGAAATATATCTTTTTCATAACTGCTATATAGGCACAAGAAGGACATGAGAATTGTCCTAATTACTCATAATTTGTGTCATAAAAGAATTCAATATCTTGCTGCAAACACCAGCATTTGGGAAAAATAACAAGCCTTTGCTTTCCTTCTCTTCTTCCCCCTGCCCC